>JAYJLV010031271.1:0-28948 GCA_036873485.1 Torymus texanus | reverse complement strand
ACCGTCGCCGTGTACGTAAGGTTTCTGGTCAGAATTTTAACCAGAAATTGCCCGATGACCAGAAAATCAGTCGTATTTTGGTCAATTTCTGGTTAATTTTCTACCAGGGAAGTTTAAAAAAAAGGTAGTATTAAGGTTCTAGCATTGATTTGAATCATGAGATGATGATTAGTGTATTGGTGTTGTGATTTTTTTATTGCAGAATTATAGAATAACAGAGTAGAAGAGAATAGCATATCATTCGTACTTTGGTTTAGAAAATATCCTAATATTAATAAAACTTATGCTAGGATAATTATTGATTACAAATGTTTTTTACGGGTGATCTGAATCCCTTTATTAAAAATAAGATGTTACAATAAATTTAAATTTCATTTTCAAAATCGAAACAAATTTTTCGTTTTCTTTCTTCACTTGATTTTCATTTAGAAATACTTTCATTTCCTCAAACATAAATCTTGAGAATGAACAAATCAATTAACTAATATACACATTTGCTAAAAAAAACATACTTTGAAATAACTGTCATTTTAATTTAATTTTTTGACGACAGACGCACATGTCACTTCGATTATAATGTCAAATGAATGTGACGCGACTCGGCACAAAACCACGTGTCCAACGCTTCCCTGTCGCGAAGACATTTTTATTTACATGTTTCAACTTCCGACGCGCTTCGAGAACTATACTCATTGAATAATTTTTTTTACAAGTTACCCGTAAAAATGCTTGTCACTTTAAGAGAAAAAAAGTATCCTAGTGATGCAATTTTGAACTTAATCGTAGTATAATATTTATGCAAATTTTATGCAAAGCCGAGAGAAGCCCGGTCATTCAAAGAATTTCGCGGCACGTAATGAGTCTTAGCATCCGAACAGGAATTTCAGCGCGTTACCGTTTTCTAAACTAAATTACTCTTTAACGGCGAAAAAAACGAATCTTAATGGACTTGTATAGTTCCGCAATTAACTGTTATATCTCGATTTTATCGGAAGAAATATTTTTGGTCTTATTTTGATTAAAAGCCGATCATAGGTTTGTAACACATTGAAATAAGATGTATGCAGTCAAATAAGTGTGTATTTATTTATTTATTTTTTTTATTCTTTAAAATCATTAGAAAGCAAAACCAGTTGTGATTGACGCGCTTGTAACATATAATCTTAAGTGATCTAGAACGTTTTATATAATTAAATATTATTTTATGATAACAATAAAATAATTCATTTGTATTTGGAAATACATTTATATTGAATACATGCTACAAAGTTTAAATAAACTGTATTTTATAAATTTTGATAAAAATAAAATTGACCGAAAATTGCCGCTCTGAAGTCAAATCCAAACAATATTACTCAAACTTTCTAAAAATAATTAACTACTGATTGTATATATATGCAACCTTTTCATTCAAAACAAATCCATTCATAAGAGTTTCATTCATAGCAATTTTTTTATAGTATCTTAGTCACTATAGCCATCGAGAATTAGTCATCCAAACATTTATATTAATTCATAGTAATATTTACTAAAACTATAGTTCAATTTTTCCCGTATCATACCGTACATATATTTACTTAAAATTATCAACCTAAACCGAACGTTTTAATAATGTATTCTCCACTATACTCCATGAAATTCCACCAAAATTTTACTTCCCTCTTAAAAAAAAAAAAAAAATAACACTACTCAATACCCATCCTCATTGAACTCACCCCCAATCGACGACGATCTCTCGTGCGCAGATACCGTTCCACCTGACGATCCTCTGCAGTTCTCCATCAGGTAACGACTTGATTATCGAGAACGCGTAATCCGATCCATCCGTCGTCCGCTGCATCGTCGGCTGTGCTCCTGCAAGCTGCAGCCCAAACAACAGCAACGCCGACAGGATCACCATCATCCTCGGCGAATCGCTACCTCGCGATTTCACAGCCATTCGACTGCTATATCACGTTTATATATAAAATATATAAAATACACTCGACGGCAAAACGTCCAGTTATGTATCTATATATTACACCGGTTAATGTCACTTTTTCGATTTATACTACTATACAAGTAACCAAAAACCTCCACGTTTATATATGTGTATAATCTACACACAAATTTAACAATTTATCAATTCAGCAAAGAACCGGCCGGTTAACCAAAGTATATACAAGAAAATATCTTCTCTACACTTTTGGCGGGCTCGGTAAAATTCAAACTCTCTGCGTCTGTCTATTTTTGACCGCGTGCGCGCCTGCGTATGCGTCTGCTCCGATCTCGTCGGCGTCGTCGGTGCGTTTGACTCTCAGCGCAGCGGTCGCTTCGCTTTTTCGTCCCCGTAGCGTGCGCGCGTCCGCCCCACTCTCTCTCTCTCTCTCTCTCTTTCTCTCTCTCTTCGTTCACGCTCACGCGCATATATACACACTTACTTACGGCCGGTAGTCGAGCCCCCTCTCGACATCGCGTGAGCCACCGGCGTGCGATTCGCCAATTTTAGCGCAAAACGATCTCTTTCTCTCTCTTTCTCACTCACTCACTCGTGCATGTATGCGTAAGTATGTAAAAGATCCTAGATATCTCTCTCTCTTGCTCTCGTGACAGCAAGGTCGTCGAGGATCGCGCCACCACATGCGAACGCGATTTTCCTTTTGGATATATCGGCAGGTTGAGGTCGTTCGTTGTTCTTTTTTTATCTTTTTTTTTTTTGGTACAAGGGAAGGAGGTTATTACGGGTGGGTTTACGAGAGGATTTTTTTGCAGAGTGGAAAGATAGAAACTACTGTGCTGACAAGTAGTGTGTATAATATAGCCCCGAGGCGATTTTCAAAGGAATTTCCAATTGCATCCGGTTAAGAATTTCTTGCGGCGCATAAACTTGGAAAGTCCATCGAAAGAAATGCAATTGGCGCATCTTCTAGGATGATTTTTATTATATTTTGATTTTGAATGATTCGATGAGGAATTTTGGCTGATCGGTTGTTGTTATTATTGCCGATTTGTACGTAAGATTTGTGAGTAAATATTATCGATTGCCACGATCAACAGCTGACTTGAAAATGACAAGTGTCTGACGTAAAGGAAACGCGCAAGATCTCAGACACGACATGTTAACACGTCAAAGGCGATTTAAATTTCCTATATATACGCGCGGAATCTCGCATAACATTTCACTCGTATAGCCGGAAAAATACAATATAATACCGTAACGTTTTGTTTCTTTTTTTGTGTGGAATGCGAAATTAAGTAAAAACACTTTATATATATATTAGTCGGATGGATCACGCCACCCGAGCAACTTGAGCACTGTCATGTGTATAAATATAAACGACTTACAAGTATATTATCTAACACGCCCAATAAATTTTTTCACACTTTTTTATCATCGTTATTTTTTTATGCAGATCGCGAGAAACGTTATGTAACGCCATAACATTTATATAGGTGGAATAAAAAATATAAAGCTAGGATAAATTTAGTTGCAAAAATTATAAATTATAATCGCAAAAAAAAGGGAAAAATTTTTTCTGCCACGAAAGATTGCGAAAGGCCATATACTATAGTCGAACTTTTATTCGCACTGTGTATAGGTATTGATAACAAAATTATTTGTAAACAGTAATCTATGTGAGGTTTGTGATCTGAGTCACAATATAATCGGATTCGATAAGCTGCAAATCGAGTAAAAGTCGTAGAAATCGTTTTAGATTCGCGCTACCGAAAGTTTTGCAGAGACAGTGAGTGTACAAAAATAGAACGTTATATCATCGATGCACAGTTCACTTGAAAGAAGATTTATATTTTGGCAGTTTCTTCAAAGACGGTCGATTACCTTTTCAAATAGTGTATATAGAAAAAGAATCTTTTTCGCCTATAAAATAACCGTTGAAACATATAATATTATCAGTAAAATTATTATAATATTTTATTAATCATATATACAGATTAACATTAAACATCAATTATATCTATGTATATATATTTTTTTTTCATTTTCTAAATATATTTATAGCACACAAATGTAGCTTCAACAACCGAACTTTCTTCTCGGCAAACAGGGACGACAGTTTACCTATATATATACACGCTCCTAATAACAACCAACCTATAAAATTTATCACCTGTTAACACACTTATAAAACCCAACAAATTAAACAGGCATCAAAATTAACTCTCTTCAAGCATTCCTCATCGACCACCCATAAAACTTCCGTTCATCCCACCTACACCAGTGCGACATCAATCCCAACCACTCATATGTATGCGCTCGCGCAAAAGCCTCATTCCAATCAATCAGCCGGCAATTAATATCCCCGCGTGTGCATCTTTCCTATTGTATATACTCACGCATACACGTACATATACACAAGAGAGTCTCGCATCGCGAAATATGCCAACAGTAACAAACGCGCGACATACTATACACGTACGGGTTCAAGGCGCCAACAGTTGTCGTCAGAGGGGATCGCGCCACCGCGCAACTTTCTATCTCTGTCTTACAGTATATAGGTGCATCATCAGGCGATCGTACGATCTCTCCGTTCGCGTGTGACGTGTAAAGTCGCGCGTGGCAGAGTGGGGAGAAGTTGTAGTAGTATGTATGTGCATCAGAGCTCTGGTATCCCCCTTGCGTTTGGAGTGTGGATGAGATAATGGGGATTTATGGGGGGGAGGTGAGGTATAGGGTGGAGTTGTAGGGACGAGTGTTTGTAGGATAGGTTTTTCGGGGTAAAGGGATTTTGGAAAGTATTGTGTTCGTTTTGATTGGTTTGGAAGGATTCGAATTGCAACGTTGAGGTATGATGCAATGTTAATGATTTAATTGGGAATTAGCAAGAGGTAATTTTTGTTGAATAGATAGACTGGTGAATTTTTTATTTTCCGGGGAAATGTTGAGTTTGATGTTTTATAGTCTGGCTGAGCGTCTATAAGTAAACGTGATCTCTAATCGATGCGATCGAATGAATAATGTAAGAATGTCTATATCTAAACAAGTTATTGCTTATGTATAACGTGACATGTTTAAAAATAATTTTTTAGTATAGGCTGTTAAAAGTTTAGAAAAAAAACGCCGATTAATTTTTCTTTTATATGATAAGGTTTAATAATATTATTTAAAGATCTTATTCATAATAACCAATTATCCAGCTGTATTAATATTAGCATTATTGCACATACTTCATTCTTTGATAAATTTTTATACATATATACTCATGACCGCCGTCCCGTTATTTCAAAAAACCGTATACTCTAAGCGCGACCCCGACTGTTCCTATCGAGCCGCGCGTATATAATTCAATTTGAAAATGAAGAGAATGTAAAATCGCACAGCATTTTTATCGGAGGCGGTACATACCGCACTATACAATGGCTACGTTTAAAGCGAAAAGCGCAGCAGCGCCAATGACCGTCGAGACTATACAAGAGCGAATTTTAATTTCATAATTGAATTAGCGTTTCGCGCTCTAAATTTGCCACATCGTAACGTAATAATTAGAGCGAAAATTCAATGCGAAAGTCGGACACGTATAGGGTGGTATGATGATTTTGAAATGGTTGAATGGCCTGCACGAGTCACCTTTTTTTTTCTCTCTTTAAATCTCTCGACGTGCGATTAGATTCCTTTGCGGGCACTCGCGGAATGTAAATATATATATAAGGATGGAAGTGCTGCGACAGCGAGAAACGTGAGAAATCGTTACTGGCTGTTTTGATGGCAGTAGTCGCGCAAATGAGGTCTAAGAATCGTCGTAGTTTCGTATTAGGTGTGTATCTCGTTACAATGATCAAATTACCCTCGATTCTTTTCTTTTTTTTTCTTCACGCTTAAGTAACCGTGTAGTAATATCTCAGAAATTATTTATTAACATATATACACACACGTACGCACACACACACATACACCTACAGCTGCTTATTCATATACGAGTGAATAATGTTACAGGAAATCTGTAAATTCCGCGGCGTACGAGTATAATCGTAAAAATGAAAATTACACGTGTTTTAGTAAATTCGAAATTCCCGTAATCGCTAATGAAAAGCGATAAAATAATCTACGTACAAAGTGCGATACAAGATAACCCCACTCACGTGTATCCTTCGCAGCATCTCTAATTACCTTAATTAAATACCTTCGCTCTAAAAAGAAAGAAAAAAAACGAAAACGAAAACTTCCAGCCATACGAAAACCTGTCAAACCTGACGACGCACGACGACTCTCAAAAGCTACAACCGCAAAAAAGTACCTACTATACCTACCTAATTACCACGACTAAAAAGTATATCAACATCAACCACGTGTAACCACTGTTTCTTCTTTTTCTATCCCCTCCACTTTACGCGTTCATTGCCTACCGATATATACTCCCCGGTCGTCACCTCATCGACGAAGGAGGAGAAGGAGGAATCATTCGAGAAGGAATCCGTGGGAGCGAGTCACTCGAGTGGTTGTGACGATCATGACGTGTGGGAAATGCATGTCCGTATATGTAGATATTATATGCACTTTTACTTGCATGCGCGCACGTGCGAAATTGATTGATTATTATTCAGCGGCTGCCAAAGGAGTAAAAGAGAGCGAGAGAATGGTGTGAGGGAACATGCGGTTCTGGAATTATCGTGGATATATAAGTGGGTGGAAAGAAATTTTCGTGTAATGTGGGTTCCGAGAAGTTGTTATGATATTATTAATGAAGTATAGTAGTGAATAATAATAATATATAAATTATTTACGTTGCAGTGTATGAATTAAATTACGTTCTTATGTATGATAAACGAGTGCAGCGTTTTTTTTCGTGTTGTTGAGCTACTTTGAGATCGAGCCTTGGTAACCTTGACATTTTAAATAATATAATGTATATATACTCATTAATATGAACTTGTAAGAAGAGAAAGTAATTTTAATGCAATACTGGTAAATAAACACGCTCTGATGTTATTGAACTCTTTCAGGAAAGTATATAATTAGTATTTCATAAAAATCATTGACATTTTGACAGTTCAATATAAAAACTAAGGAAAAAAATCATTAAGCATCCTTTATAATAATTTACCTCGGATTATGTATCAATTACTCATCGGATTCGCAAACTGACTTCCTTAACTTTTTCCCCAACATAAAAATAGTTCTCGGTGAAAACTGCTTTATAAAGCATCGCCACGTGTACCCTGGAAAATGTGATGCAACATCGTTCGATCGCGCGTGAAAAATTTCACACATCAGCATGATCGCTCACTTTTTTCATCGCATTCAAAAACTCATGCAAATACAATGTATACTACCGAACAATCGACTCGAATAACCTTATAATCACTGTGCTCACACCTCTATGCAATCCCGATGTAACCCAAACCACTATACGGACCTGGAAAATGTTTCCTCTTGTATAATTCCACGCACCAGAACGGTACTAATAAATTATTTATATCAACGAAACCGTTTCGCGTCATCGCGAATTCAAACTCACCGTAAACCTCACCAGTCGTCTTTTCTCTCATCGCTACTATTCATCAGACACACATATATATATATATATATATATATTCTCCACCCACCCATGACACGTATATGTTTACGAGGTATGAAACAAATAAAAACATCTCCTGTTTTCCCTGAAATCCGAATATACTTCTTGCAAAAGCTCGCAGAAAGTGCGAGGTACGAGTTTCGACGACGAGTAAGCAGGGGAAGGAAAAATGGAAAGAGAAGAGAGAGTAGAAGAGGATGCCGATGGGCGCCTCTAATAATAAACGGGTAAAAGAGGCGCGGCCGAAATAAACGGGAACGCGGCGACATACGCATGTGTGCGTATAAGGGCGAGTGCACGTATGTACGCGTATCCTTCGATTTTTTCCGGCTAATTGCGGGAGGGTAGTTAGGGAAATTGAGTGCTTCGCGAAGAGCAGGAGGAGGAAGAGGAGGAGGCAATTTGTCGGTGCTACGTTTTGTTTGTATATAGCGAGAAAGACAGTACAGTAGGATTATAGTGGTTTTTTGTGGAGCGCGTGGTTTGGTTGAGATTATGAAAAGCTGACATGTGTAATAGTGGGGAAGGAAATGTTTGGTTGATGAGAATGTAAATCGACAAAATTTCGCTCACGAAGAGAAATTTTTGAGTAAAAATTACTATACTGTATTGAAACCGGGGGATAGACTTGCATTATCAAAAAATTTACTGTACTTCCTAGTAAAAATTGTTATAAATGCAGTAAAAATTACTAGAAATATAGCAATTTTTACTAGGAAGTATAGTAAATGTTTTGATAATTCGAGTCTGTCTCCCGGTTTCAATACAGTATAGTAATTTTTACTCAAACATTTTTCTCCGTGTAACAGAAGTTTTTTATCACTAAAGTATATATGAGCGAAGGAGAAGAAAACGAGACAGGTAGTTCCGTCACATTCCGCCGGCTTTTTACAACATATAATTCCAAAACCAATTCGTGTACTTTTTCGAGGTCAGCAGTTTCCCTTTCACACATGCTCGCTACCGATCTTCATTAAAATATATAATTGTTTCACCTTATATAGAAATTGTAGCTCCTTCAACCCAGCACTTCTCGACCGAATCATCTCTCCTTTAAATTAGAGACAGCTTCGCTATATCTCCTCACATCGATATACCATTAAATATTACTGAAACCACCACCATCACCTCTGCGAACACCTGCCACTCCTATCCTACTTTTCTTCAACCCCTATTCAACCTACTTCGATTTCCTCTCTCCAAAAACCTCGTTAACCGCTACCCGATTTCTCCCCGAAATCAATCATTAACACTCGCGTCACATATACATACGGTTTCGAAAAAAAATCAGAAAACCCACGCAGTTCATCCTATATACCAACCATGCGCATTTCCCGAACACGCTCGCAGCGATAAATTATGCGAGCTACAAGGAGCTTCTATCGTGGTGCAAACGCGCGAGGTACGTTATATATAGTTGCACTCGTACAACATTGGCTACGAGCGCCCCGGAAGACTAAACTGGCGGCCCGCCAAAGGTCGATTTTTCGGACGGGGGCTCGTCTTCGCGCAGTGATGTGTGTATATGTATGTGTATACGTAGTACGAAAAACGTAATCGTCGTCGTCGTTGTCGTTCGAGATTTTACTCTCGGTAGATAGCGAAGTGTAGATAAGGAGGGAAGATGAAAGAGAGAGAGAGGAGGGATTCAGGTCATGGGTGTCGAGTTCGAGGTCGCGCGGACTCAGGTTTAGGATAGTTCGAGAACGCGTGAATTAAATTAGTGGATACGTGAGATTAGTTTTAGTATTCATTAATCAACCTTTAATTAAATTATTCATTTTGAATAAATTATTATGATATAAGATAGTTTCACTAAATAAAAATTAAGAATTACCAATTGTATCATTTCGGTGGAACCATCACGAGTTCAACCCCATCGATCTTGACACGCCAGCACATTTACTCTTCATTACGCATACCTAACGCGAGACGTAACACGAATTAAACGCGAATCAAATGCGGTTCTGCCAACCAGGCGCTGACAACTCAGCGGCGAATATAATCCCCCCCTGCGGCGCGTACACAGTGAAAGTGAGACACACGCGCATATAAGAACACAAACCGTTCGAAAAATCAGGCGATCTTCTCCTAAAGTATAACACATATATATCGTTTCCTCTATATATAACCACTATAGCAGCATATAGAAAGTATACCTTCCGAACGGTCATTTCCCTTCCCGCGCGCGGGTTTACACAAAAAAAAATGGTGACCAAAAAAGTGGAATGCTCCTTCCTCGCATACTTATACGCGTAGAGAGAGAGAGAGAGAGAGAGAGAGAGAGAGAGAGAGAGAGAAAGAAAGAGATTTTAAGGTCGCGACGGCGATTCTTGCTCTCGCTCTCTCTCTCTCTCTCTCTCTCTTCTCTCGCTGAGCGCTGATTGGCGTGCTTAACCGAAGCGAAAAGTGGCGTGATGTCGATTATGGGCGCACAGCCCAGGATTCCCGAAGCGGCTCGCCAACGAAGAGAAGGAGGTATACAGGGAGGGAGAAAAAACGAAGACAAGGAGGCAAATGAGCCGCGGGGAACGCGAAAAAGAAGAGTACGAAACAAAAAGATATGCGCGAGGCCGACTTGCGCGGTGTGTGCAGATTCTTTCTCTCGCTCTCTCTCTCTCTCGCTCTCTTTCTTTCTCGTGTGTCTGTTTAATTTGCTAACGCTTTCTTTCTCTCTATATATTATAAATCATTCGAACGGAACGGCTTACTGATTTTTGCGAGTGTATGCGTGTGAAGGTATAGTGGTTTCTTCTTCTTCTTCTTCTTCTTCTTTTTTTTTGCATCGGATGTTGCGAGGTGGCGTGATGTGAGCTATAACCGCGCGCGCACGCGTGAGTTCGAGATGAGAACTAATATGGATTTAGGACGGGTGCGCGTAACGGATAGTGCTAAAATTTTTGGACGGTATAAGTTGGAATTATTTTTAGAGAGTGTAATATGTGGTTAAAATTTATGGGGCATTGATTGAAAAGATGAGTTTTTTTAATTAACACAGCAATATATGGTTATTGGATACAGTGTGAAAAGAACTTGTTTTTTTGATTTTGGTGACGCTACTTACAATTATTTTTAACCCATTATTCATAAAACTTATAGCTAATGAAGGAAATGAACATTTCTTACGGTTATTTCTTAATTATTTACGTAATCGGTTCTATTTCATTAAATTTTACCACTAGTATACCATTTAACAATTGATATCTTCAATAAACCCGACAAACCCTCCCAAAAAAGAAAATTCTTTCCCAAACACACACACCCGCACAACGATAATCCTCCAAACCTCGAAAAATTGTTCAAAACTAATAGCCGATGCTAAACGCTCTTTCACCCTACCCCATCTCTCTCGCTCCCACACACTAGACTCTTCATTCCTCCCTCGTCTCCGTCTCACCCATCGCGTATAACCTCGTCGAAATTAATTGTAGGACGAAGAATAGGCGACCGAGAGAGAAGAGGTCCGAGTTCCCGCTCATTGTGTCCGGGTAAGGCGCGCGCTCTGGCTGCTGCCCTTTTTCTCGCTCTCTTCCGTACCTACACACTCGTGACTCTAACGTGAAGGGGAGAGAGAGAGCGAGGTATATAGTCCTCTAGTCCTCCCAACAATTGAGCGTGTCGCGCGCTCCTTCAGGCGGCCCCCTTTTCACGCAGCAGCACCACCAGCCTGCCTTCTTCTTCTTCTTCTTCTTCTTTTCTTGCCCCTCTAGTAGTCGCGTGCGACTAAGGGGGGGGATGGAGGTAGCTTTCCGTCTCTGTCGTCGCTTGGCTTTTTCTTCCAGTCTAGGGTAGCACGTATGTGCAAGGTGCGGTATATAGAAGTTGAGATTTTTTCAGATCCGCGTGTAGTGATTGAATTAGAAGGACTATATACATGCACGTGTGAATTGATGATGATTCACTCACAGATATAGCATGCATAAAATTGGTGGCTAGGAAAATTTGTTGCACATACGTGTGTGTCAGTTTCATTTATATACGCTTGGAAATTAGCTAAACATTGTTCTGCGAAAGCAGATGAGTAACCGGTTAAGAAGATTTTTAAGTGGTATATATAATATAAGAAATGTTTACTACTATTATGACTAACGCTCGAACACTTTTAAAATCAGGCGACATTAGAATGCTCATCCCTCTATAAAAAGTAAAAGAATCAAACAAAACTATATGGTACCTTGATTCTTCCCAATTCGAGGAAATCGCCCATAAATTCCAATCGAGGATCAAGAGCGTTATATTCTCGCGTCAAAAGAAGCGATACTTCTGTGGGAAAGTCACGCTTTTCGAGTTAAAAAAAAAAATCTCTCAATAAAAATTTCACGGTTTTCCGACGGTAGCCTATCTATCGTTTCCGATCTCCACTGACTTCTCTCTACCCCTATAACCACGGTCTATTCTCCGAAACCGATCCTATACACAACCGTTCTCCAAAAATACATATAACAGCCTATGGACCACTCAAAAGGTGTACAGTATTATTTGAACAAGAATTTTTGAGATTCACGTTAGCTATATATGTTAAACGTACATACGTTATACAAAGTGTATGCAGCGTGCGGCTATTTGGACGGGGCGGTATATATTTTCTTGGCAGGTCGACTGCGCGTATACACAAGTGAGTGTGAGAGAGAGAACACACGGAGAAAATAGTTGAAGAGGTGAACCTGAGAATAGGTGATGCGTGTGTATATATATATATGCAAGGCACTTCGAATAGTGTCTTCAGCTTGCCTGGACGCTTAAACTTCGTGTATTATATGTGCGGGAGGAAAGGAGAATGTTTTTTTTTCTTCTCTTTCTTCAAAAAAGTCATTCACCGCGTAACGATGGTAAATCATTGCTCGTCAGCTGTCACGATTGGCTATTTGAATGTAGTCCAACGCATTGCTCTCGAGCTATGTAGGACTCACGTGTAGACGCAGTGTAATGGTACATTGAAGTCTTTATTTAGTGGTAAACGCGAGGCGATGTGTAATTAGATGTTTGGTTGTATTATATAGATACAATTTTCATACCGCGGTTAAAATAAGAGAGACGCAGTCGGAAAAATATTTAAAAGTTTTACTCTAGCTATTATGTGGTTTTACTCTCTAACACCACAGTTATATATTATCGTTTTTTAGTCAAATATATACTACATTATTGTATTTTGAAATCATCTACGATATAACTTGTTACAATAAAACACAGTTATTACGAATCTTATTTAAAACTGATATCATTTTTATCCTCCTTCTATAATTGAAGCACTCCCCAACCCAATTATACAAATGACAAATCTATATACATTCAAGCATCCTTCACCGCCCATTCTAACCTCCGATCTAAAATTACCATCCTCCATGAAGAATTACCACTCTCCTATTCACACTTGATAAGGGACACTCCAGTCCCTTCCTATATAACATACATGTCATCTACCCAACTACATAAAAAAAAAACCTCACAATAAACTCACCTGTGTATATCCCCAAACCCTTTCACCACTCGCTATACACTCCACTCCTAGTCATAAAAAATCGTCGGCTTCTTAATAATGATTTTTCAGCCTCATTGCACAAGACGCGCGCTACGTAACCGAACTCCTCCTTCTCCTTCTCCCCACGAAAAAAAACACATCTCTCTCTCTATATACACTCGAGAAAAGAAGAGACAGACGAAAAAAAAACAAACCACGACGCGATAGAAAGAACCCGTCGAACGTTGTATACTATAACTCTCTGAAACCCAAGCCGCTGTTTGCGGTGTGGTCCTGGCTCCTTCTATAGTACTCCTCTCCACACCGTATAAAAGCATAAGAAATCGAAAGTATATAGTACCTATATATACCAAAACATTCGCAGGAAAATCGGATGGAATGCAAACGACGAAAATCCCACAAGTGAGTGAGAAAGAAAGAGAGAGCAAGTGTATATATACATATATAGTATTTATTCATCCAGAGGCATCGTCTCGGTAAAATCGCTTGTTTTACCCACAGCGACAACAGCGAGGGAGCAACATCTTAGTAGAAGTAACCACTGTTAGGTATATAGACGCGAGAAAGATACAGAAGCTCCGAAGCGTTTGTCGTATACCGAAATAAAAACACTGTATACCTCAAGTCACCGGCCGGCACGTATAACATCAGCTCATGCGATGTGCGGTTTTGTGGTGTGTATATATATGTGTGTGTATATATATTTCGTTCTCTGTCGCGTAGCGAGTGTTGCGAATCTATTGTCGGTTTAGAACAGCCGCTGTTTATTTTTAGTCGCGACGCGCGTACTATATACATTGCGTAGAAAAGATAGATATATAGGCTTGTAAGCGTTAGACACTTAGCTCGCGCGCCGCTGTCTGGTTATTTTTTTTTCTTTTGGAACGTGTGCACGTTGAGAGACTCGATGCAGCGGTACGACGATTTGTCTTTGGAACAAGACGCGTGTGCGCAGTTTGCTAGAATTTATGTAGGAGATTTTGGTAAATCGGTATGAGCTATGTTTACTTAGGTATAGTATTCAAATTGTTTCTTTAATTCATTTGAGGTCAGTAGTGCAGTTGAGGGTAATATTTTATGAAAAATGATGATGATTGTATATATAGTTTTGGAATGTTGAGAATTAATTAAAGGAAACGACGTTTTGAAAATATTTTCGGGTACTGAAAAAGAAAAAGATAAAACCGTGTTGTAAATTTGGTCGCCGAGAGATTTTAAGATATACGACGGGTAAAAAGTTGATATGTTGCTTTATCTGATAATTGAGATCGGCCACGCATCGAGTAATATGTATATGCTTAAATTACAAAGTATATAAGTGAGGAGGGGAGTGGACATTGAGAATTTTTTAATTAAAATCGGATTAGGTACAGAGTGAAGTAATTAGCGAAGTAGGTTGTATTTCAACAATGTAATAAACGTCTCGACGAGCTTTAAAAGTATATTTTACTGCGGATATCGAATTTGCACACGGGTATGAAAGTTGAGACTTAAAATGTCACATAAAAATCGGTTTATTATACGCCCGCCTTTAGATATGTTTTATGTATATCCGGCTTCTCATTATTGTAAACATTAACGGTTTAAGCATTTAACATGTAACTGTGCATGTTATATTTTTTTTATATTAAGCGATGAAGTAATGAAGAAAGTAACAACTCATTCATACAGCTGTTTATCTCAACATTACAAGTATATAATTACATTGCAAAATGATGCATAAAAAGATGTAAACATATTATTAAATAAAATTGTACAAAAATTATATTTTTATACAAGGCAACTAAACAAATCGGGTAGTACGACAAGTATTGTATTAAAGTTACGACACATGGACCCAATCCTTCCTCTACTACCTCACAAAATTTCCAAAACAAGTAATCGTCTACCGCCCATAAATAAACATATCCACCGGCCAATCACTTCATCCCACAACACCCAGCATACGCGGACAACCCCGACAACCTCGTTAAAACCTTCGTCCTCACACATATGCACTCACGTATATATACCCTCAAACATCTCGTCAGCCACGTAATACAAACTAGGTACACACACACACACATAAACGCACGCGCGAGCTCTCGAGTTAATTAATTTTTACGACTACTTCTAAACGTTTCCCTCCTCTCTCTCTTCTCGCTCCGCATTCCTTTGATCCTCAGCGCATATACGAGGATAGCTATATATACATATATATCCTTGGAACCAAGCGCTGGGATTGGTCGCGCCCCCTGAGATCGTACGATCGGTGATGACGTAAATCGACGGGCCCACCGCGAGCTGACGTAGCGCGTGTAGCTGATGTGCACGCGCCAATTTAAAAAGTCGCCAAGTGTGCGCGCGCCTTTTAATGCTTGCTGATTGCCAGCAATTGGTCAGCGAGTTGCCGTTGTCTCGTTATTAATAGCTTGTAACGAAAGACGCTGAGTGCAGATATTGGAAAGGGGGAAAGGGGGCTTGGTAATTTGGAAGGTTGATGGGGTTTGGGTAGTAAGGGGGGGAGGGGGAGATTGGGGATGGATTGTTGAGTGTATGGGTGATTAGTGAATAATTAAAAGTCGAGTGGAGATGAAATATGGCTTTTTTTGTACGGAGAGAGAGAATTAAAGATTGAGGAGATTCGAAAGGCAAAAAGTATTTTTTGTCTGTTGCTCTGTGTTATACTAAATAATGTTAATTTATTAAATTTTGAAAAAATAGCTGCATATGAAATTATTAAAAAATCACGTGAGATGTGACATCAAAAGATTTCAGAGAAATTCTGAAGAAAAAAAAGGAAGACATTACTACGAATATATAAATATATGGGTTACAGAGAAACCATTCATAAGTCAATGCAATTAACGCGCTAGGAAGAAAAAAGTTCGCACGTTTCACGCGGAATTTGCATATACCAAGAGGCGCTATATAGTATACACGAGCGTACGCAGCTAAAGTCTTTCGAGATCCAAACGGAACCTTGTCGTTTTTTGCAGGAATTTCTTTTACGTCTACTCGCTCGGATCAGGTGATGTTTCTCTGTGACTAACAAGGATATTTGCGTCGTGAGTATATACTGAGTTCATTAGTCGATCAAGTACAACTATAATTAATTTCTTGCTTCATTGTTGATTTAACGTAATTGCTGGTCGTGTGCTGCAATAAACGATACCCTTTTTTAAACATTACTTTGGTCGTTGTTTTACTTTATTTTGCACTTAAATTTTGTCAAATTTGTCATATTCTTTTATGTATAATATAAAACATCAAAAAAATTAACTTTAAATAATTTTATATACATTGATTCAGATATATTACTAACTTATACGAAACTCTCACAATCACCATCATAAAAATGTATATCATCCAAAACACCAGCAACAACACCTTCATAAACCCACAAAACCTTCATACCAAACAGCTTCGCGCAGCTTCCCCCAAAACCTCCATAATACGCACACGCACGTCCAAAACCAGCGCCACGGAAGCATTCCCGCGTGTCAAAAGGGCGTCGTCGCATGCGACCCTCATAGTTTGCCATTTAAGGTTTGCGGCGATGATCGTTATGCCCTCCCACCCGCCATGATAATTGCGCAATTCTCGGCATGTAATTTCCGCGGTGGGCTGCTGTACGTTCACGTATATATATATATACGCGAGAGCCACTACACGCGACGTGAGCACTTATACGTTACTTTTCAGACGCGCATTGTCGGGGAATTAAGCTCGTATGTGTGTGTAGGAGGGATTTTTTTTTCTACCGCTTTGTCGCTCGATTTGTGCGTGTTATTATCGTACGGTAGCGTCTGGCGTTGACTATACGTATGTATACGAGGATACTAATTATTGTACGCGCGCGGATAGAAAAAAAAATGATAATTGTGCGGATTGGTTAGATGGGTGTGTGTGGTAAGTTTTTTGTACGGGTTGGTAATTGCACGAAGGAAAACTGGTGTATGTACGTGTATTTTGTATTTGGAGGTGGTTAGGTGGGTATAGTGGTTAGCTTTGAATTTCAAATTCTTTTTAATTGCATAATTTTCAAAAAAGTAGATAACGTTGTGTGATTAAATTCAGAAAATAATCATTGATTTTCGCAGGAATATGCAGTAAATTTTCTTTTTTGTCGAGTATATGATTCACGAGCAAATCATCGATCATGCATTCAAACAGTCTAGTTTTTCAACTACGCTTTATTTACAAACAAACTCAACCATGTTCTATATAGTATTTTTAAATATCAAAACATTCTAAAAAAACTTACAAACAAATTGCCAAAAGTATCTTGTCTCTTAAAACCTATCCGCCCATACCTCGTTACGCTTGTACACCATCCAACTTACATCACATACGTATAGGCCTACCTTTCAGAACGCATCAACGTGCATGTATATAGCATCAACTCGCATGACACAAATCAGATTCCCGCGTGGCATTACAATCCGACGTACACACACATGCTTAACGAAGCATCGTCGTCGTCGTCGTGGCGTCTCTCTCGCTCATTACCTCCCCACGCGAGCCATCATCATCATCGTCGGCCATATCGTCCTCGAGGGACTTGCCAGCGCGTATATAGATCGGTATCGGAGCTTCATCTCCCTTTGATCTGTCCGCAGCTCGCGTTACCTTTCGAATAAGAGAGAAACAAGGGAGAAACGACGACTGCGTGGGGACTGAAATTCGTCGCGGGTGTATAGGTATATACAGAGTGAAAATATAGTCAATAGAAGGCCGCAAAAATCTTCTGAAGGTTCGAGGAACTAGTGTGAATGAGACGACGCGGTAGAAATTTGGTGAAAAACGTTGACGTGGGTTTTTCCAAGGGATGTTTTGAGTATATTGAGGATATTTATGCTGCTTTTAAGCTACGTTGGATGTTGCATTGTCGTTGTAGGAAGGAATTTTTAAAGAAAGAATGTAGGCGAACGATGGTTTGTAGTGCAAAAATTTGTAGTTGATGGCGAATCGATCATTCTACATGATGTCGACTGCCAAACGAGAATCAGATATAGGTGTTATGTAAGCATATTGGGTAATGTCGTTTATGCAAGAGTGAGTAGTGACATTGGCAACTGATCAATGCGAGATTGATACAAAGTATGTCGATATAATATAGACACCAAAATTCGCTCTTATCTAGTTATCAAGGAATAAAGGTTATATTCAATTTATACTAAATTTTGCTACTTTCCTTCTATATACTATGCGCGCTCGTGAACTTCTGAAAACGTAAACTAATGTGGCTTAAACTATAACGACATTTTCCTCTCATCGTCAAGATTGTTCTACCGAAACACTACATTTACCTTTCTCCGAGGAATTTAACGACACTTATTTTCAGGTAGTTGGTATATATATGTATATCAATGAAACTATATACGAACTCCGATAATTATTCATTTACATAGAAAAGAAAGGCAAACTTCGGCTGCACAGCGTGGCGTTTACTTATTAAACTTTCCTCTTACGGCTATGTATTTTACACAAAACTCCCGTTTAACAAACTTGATGCAGCATCGATGGACCGCTTCTATATATTTTTGTTACGCAAGCTTTCACATTCGGCTTTTCGCCGAATTACAGTATCGATCTTTGTATGCCCATGGTATATACTTACCAACTTCACATATTGTCACGTACGCTTGAACAGCCTTTTTGTTTTCGTAGACCAAATTGAACGTAGTGCGCCTCTCTAAAAGCTACTTACCTACTTTCTTCCGTTATTATCAAAACTATGCAACCACAATCTTATAGACAGTACCAATATTATTAGAATATAAAAAAATTTCAATTTATATACGACATTTTACTTTAATCCTTAAATTTCACCAAATCAACATAAACTACATTTAAAATAAATTTTATACATATTCATAAATTTTTCCAAACTTAAACTTAAACAACAGTTTCATCTTAGCCACTTCCCTTCCGCACCCCTAGTAAACATAATCCCAGCATCGATCGTCGATCTTCACACCGCTATACCTCGTCCGCGAACGCACAAAGCCGCACCTCGCAAGACGCCACAGTAGCCCTACACTCTTCCTCTCTCCCTGAAAAAGTCGTAAAACTTCCCATCCACAGCACATAGATATATATATATACATACACGCGTACCTTACTATCATCAAAATCTGCGCTCGTAAAATTCGAGCCTTGGCTACTCTCTTTAACAAAGAGGCATCATGATCGGCCGTTGGATAAGGCCTGGACATAGACACAAGCCGACGTCCACCCAATTTCACAGTCACCAGGGAAAAATCCGACGCGACGTGTATATATATATATACACACGGTCAATCGTCCCCTTCTTCTCTCGTCGGCTAAAAATCAATTAGCATCGAGAGAGAGAGAGAGAGAGAGAGAGAGCGCGCGCGAGTTCCGCATGGTAGACTCTCACCCTCCGCGAATCGTATAATTCACTCGCGCTCCCTGTATATATACGTACCGTTCATTCAGCTAACGTTATATTATGAAACGTCGCGCAGCATTTGTATATGTACACATAACGTCTCTATATACGCTTGCGTTTTGTATTAGCTATGGATGCGTATATAACGTGAGTACGTGCGTGTATATGTCGATAGTTTCGGATATATATATATATAGGGACAACGACGGTGGTGGTAAACGTCAGGAGGAATTTGTAGTTCGCGTATTATTATTATCCTGTAGTAGTATTATACAGTTATATGGGTTGGTTGTGTATAAGGCCCCAAGGGGGAGTTGGTACTATTGTCTAGATGGAAGCAGGGTGGTATGGTCATGTGATACGGTTTTTCGTTTACAAAGGCGCGGATTCGTTGGGCAAGGGATACGCGTACGATTTATATGCGCGCAGACGCGTGTGATGTTATATAGTTCGTCAGCGTTTTTTTTTTTAGGGGTGTGTGTTTATTGAGTGCTCATAGGTTTATAGGGGATATATGCGTGATGTATTCATCTCGGTTGGAGAGACGCAAAAATTTATTGGGGATTTGAAGTATTATTTTTGTGTGGAGCGTATACGAGAAAAGTGAAATTTTCCATGCATAATTGAAGAAAAATGATAGAAATCTGTCAAATGTTACATATTGTTGTTGTTGTTGGTGGTCACATATGTAAATGTGATGCTGAAATGTGACTGGTTACGAAATAGCTATTAATCAAAGAACAAAACATACTTTAGGTTCAATCGATCTATTGATTTCCGATAAATTGCGTACAAAGAAAATGCGTTGGGGCGCGTAGTTTTCAAAGGCCATTGACACATTTAAAATCTGAAGCTATTGTAGTTCAGTCTTACGTATAATATACAAATAAAACTTTTCATGAAAAATATTAAAATAATACGAATTCTATAAAATAAATTAATTCAAGTGCTAAGGATGAGTATCCAAAAAATTTTGGACGATTGTAAACCTAACTTTTTCACATATGTTAATAACCTTTGAAAACCTCATTTCTCATACACGTATTCTCCACCTTCGTGTTCCCCTCATCCATCGGCTTTCAGAGTAGAGTGACAGGACAGGGCGCGAATTTCCGTCGCGCGCGTACATTGCTTTATTTCCTACATGTACACAAGTGATAAACCACGCGAACAGCTCACGTACAGCCTCGACAACTTTCCTCAATGGACGCATTGTAGTTACGTCCGACTCTATACGTCTCTCTCTCTTTCTATATACGCCTTATGTATACTGGTCTTCACCGCGTCAAATATGTGTGTCTCCTCTTTTTTTTCCATGCGGAATGCAGGATAACAGCAGAGAGCAGCTACCTACGCGACTTTCCTTTTCCCGTGCATGCGTGCGGCTGCTGCTCGTCAACGAGTTTTCGAGCTATTAGAGAGACGATGAATCGTGGCAGCACGCGAGACTGAAAAGCGTTTGAAAATTAATTGACACCAATGATGGGGGAAAAGAATTGTTTTTGCGGGTGAAGCAAGAAAAACTTGTCGCTGCATTTTCCATCGTTGCTATAGTGAGGATTATTATTATTTTGTGAAAGCTTGTTTTGGACAAAAAACAAGTTGATTCTTATATATATTTGGCGTGGTTAATGGTGTTTTGTAAACGCTCGTAATTTATACGTAAACTAATATTGAAAAGCACCACTATTAAGACGAGCATGTAATAAACGTTTACTTTACGATTATAGTTTAGCTGATTTATATAGATTGTTAAAGTTTTATTGTAGAAAAATCGAGATATAACCGATCACGCGGTTATTTAATCGTCTAACACATCGAAAAGTGATTATATTATTCTTTTCTAGTTTACAGCTTGCTTTTAAAAATAACGTTATATAATACGCGCTCTTATCATAATCTAGTGACAGTACCGGTTTACCGATTAAATTAATACCGATTACCATTCAATTCAAAATGCATTCTCAGCAAAAAGAAAAATCATAAAGCTTTCAATCCACGCCAGTTGAGCAGTACAGACCAAATTCAAAACTCCCACTTATTCCTCATTTTTTTTCCTGCTCATTGTAATGCCGATTAACCAGCGGAAATGGTATACAGCCGCGATAAGTCTGGTATTCGCTATACAGAAGAGAAAAACGTCATGCCGTATGTACTTTCGCATGAAAACGATCAAGTCCGACTCGAATGATAAACATCTTCACACGTAATCCATCAAATAGAGTCGGTGAAATATCACTCGAGTGCGTGTACGTTTGTATATAATATATATGTATACACATGCATGTGCAATAACGAGCGGGTCATACGTCATAGTCTGGTCAAAGCAGCGATACTTTCTCGTACATGTATGATGTATCAATACATTTTTTTCGACTGATGCATTAGATAAACAAACTATAGCTATATCGATATACATGTGAGATACGATTAATAGGAAACACGCGTGACGGATTATATAGTCTTTTATTATGTAATATAATGTACTATTTAGATCGCAAATCGACGCTAGAAGTAGTAGATTAACACTCCACCTACGCCTGAACACCTTGAGGTAGTATACAAAATCACGCCACTCTCTAATTGTATGTTTACACCGCAGAAGCGCGGAATTTCGTTGATGCAATAGCGAGTGCGCATTGTATCAATCATATGCCTAGCGCCATTCATTATGTACGAGGTTTTTATGCGACGCCAGCAATTTTTGCCGCTTTTTTCATTTGTGCAAAGGCACTTCGAGATCGAGTCCTCGTAGCAAAACATGTAATTATGTGATTGATTGGGTCGTGGGGTGGTCTGTTGTTTGTGTTTAACGAGAAGACTATTATTCTTCGTTAGAATAAATATAAAGATGATTTGAATTTCCATTTAGAATACTTTTTGGTATAGAAAATTATTTTTTTTTTTTAGTCTTGACAATAATGAAAGTAAATCGGTGTAACTATAATGGTTTAAAATTTTGTCAGAAACAGAATTGAAACTTCTGGCAGTTCGGAGATATTTAGCTTTGTCAAATTGAATTTAATTTCTTGATATATTCTTTAAAAAATTTGAAACTTCTCGAAAAAATAACCGATAAAATGGAATGCTAACGTGAGATATAATAAATTAAAAACATTTTGGAAAATTACGTTATTTCAAATATTTTAAAACTTTTAACCGATTATTTATGGCCGCCAAAAAATGTATAAAACCTCTAAACAAAGTTTCACGAAGATTTTCGCTCCAATCGTTATTTTTGATAAGAAAGACGCATTTTTTGGCAAATAATTTTTTTCCTTATAAAGTATGCTATAAAGTATTCTCTTGGAATTTAAACGTAATAAAATTTTTACTGGTTTAATAAAAGATTAAAATTGAAACGTGAAGATGTGTTAAACATTTTTTAAGATATATTTAAATATTTTTTAAGATACATTAAAAAAAATATTATAGAATCAAAAAATAAAATTTATTGCCATTTTTTTCATACCGCATGCCTGACGATAGATAAAACTTTTCGAAAAACGAAATATATGTTACCGACCTCTACAGTAATAATGTAAGTATACCAAAAAACTAATAATAAGTTTTAGTCTGTCTAAATTAGTGAAAGCGTCCTTGAAATGTATAGGGGAAAACGGGGTACAGTGGGCTTGGCGGGTGAGTTGGTCAGTCGTACTGTGACAAAATAAATTACTTTTACTATGTAATCTAATTTTTGATACGTTAATAAATGTTATACCTTTTGACTATCTGATATTTAATGAAAAATAAATAACTCTAATTTTGTAAAAATTATTACAAATTTAGACAAAAAATGCGGTGCATCACATTCTTATAAGCCTTATATAGAAAATAAATTGAACCTCAATACCTACCTTTTAAAGTGTGTGTATTTAAAGTTTGTCTTATGAATTTTCAATAGCACATTCAATAAATAGCGTCGAGAACATAAAATAAAAGATATACTAAATTTAAAAATAGTTGAAAATGGGGCATGGTGAGCACACACACACGACAACGCCCGGCGTAACAGCGAGCGAAACATCTGTATTCTTTATCCTTTACTTTAGGCTAGTTTCCTTTCAAAGTCTTTAAAATGTTATACAAAAGGTTAGAAACTACAAAAAGAGTAATAAAAGTAAGAATTGGAAAAAAATTTGTTTAAATTTCTTTATAAAAGAATCTGTTTTAAAAAAGTCTTGTGTTAATTAAAAAAGGCAGCCGCTGTCTGAATTCAATTTGCTCTCAGATAAACCAACTGATATATCAGTAAATGCAGAAGCACTTCACAAATAGTTAACTAAGATTCTTTACCTGATAATACGTTTCTAGTAGAAACAGAGAATGGTCAGTATAAAGAAATAAATATTGAAATTCTTCCGATTGAAAATCTGCAATGACTATAGTTGATAATGTGCAATTGCCAACAGATAATTTGATTACTATGTTATTTAAAATGTGATAAAAAGTACAAAACAAATGCATTATGATTAAAAAGTAAGAAATTTTAATTCTAAGAATAAATATTTTGCAAATCTTAAATATTGTATTTATTATTCAATAAAAAAAAAAAATTTAAATTAAATCAGCGAATGAAAATCTTATTTAATGCATATGTTCGCCGTGCCACACTGGCATGTCCACCGTACCCCGCAGGTGGGGAAAAACAGATTTTTTCAAAGGCATTCTAAGAGTCTTTACCACAAAAATAAATTAGTTTTACGTGCACACCAATTTTATTCGATTTTGTAAACTACATTTCCCAAAATCACAGTTTTATATTTTTTATTACAGTAATATAAAAATTAATTTTGTTTAAAATCCCGCTATGCTATCGCTCTCCCCTATGCTGAATGCATGTACATATAGACTGTACAAGGAATTACCTCAAAAACAGTTCCATTTTTGCAACAACAGTGATTTAAACAATTTATCAATAGAATTTCTCATAAAATTGTATCACCTAGTCTATTAATTAAAATAATTAAATAAAAAGCATATATGTTAATCTCGCAATGAATAAAATTTAATTATAAACGCTCAAACACTTTCTTCTAGTATCTTTGTGAAAACATCCAAAATTACCTAATGCGCACATTACCCTTCTATACTTATTCAGGAAGGTGAAGTTTGTTTTTAGCCTATCGCCTGATTTCTATTATTCGCTCATATGTACGCAATGAAATTTTGGCTTTACTAGCATCAATACTTCTTGAGGAAATTCGCTTCCGTTCTCAAACTACGCAGTGAAATCCAAAACGCAAAAGTTAACTTTTTATTGTTGTTGCTTTTATTGGATGTCGCGGCGTACGTGTCTAATCGTTTTATTTACCATTGCGAAACTCGTGCAATTACGGCGCTATTATCGACATCACGCCACACGGAAGAGTTCGATTTTTTTAGGTTGAAATAGCATATATTTTGCAAATAATGAGGTGAAAAACTGCACCTAATAAAGTGGGTGTGTCAGAATTGCTGTAGCTACTTTTAACGGCATCCTGAATTAACTCGCAAATTTTATATTATTAAGTTACTGGAATTCAATTCATTATATTACTTTAGTATAATCATCATTATATACTTTACGTATATTTTACTATATGATTGTTCAAAAATGTTATATGTTGACACTACAATTAAATTATTCTATCAGTGTTTTTTTCCAAATGAAGACGAATTAAAATGTCGTAAAACGCATATAGTCTAACTCTATATAGCTAACTCTTATCTTTATACAATTCTAGGTAGAACACTACAAATTGCTTCAAGAAGTTGTTAAACGGATCACGCCACTGCAACAATTAGTTTTGTAAATTTCAAAAGAAGGCCAGGGTTAATTAAGCCGTTACATAAATAATTACGCGCCATCATTATAATGTTGCTTCAGAGAAAAGCACAGAGAAGAGCATTCAGTGATCGCAATGCCCAGTACAATCGCATATACTGTAACTGTACAAGTTGCGAAAGATACGAAGTTTTCGACAGTAACCCCTTTCACCTTTTCTGTGAGGTACAATTCACATTCCCACATAAAAATTACTCAATTTAATAACGAAACAATCATCAAAAATTAGTCTCATTATTCTCCATAACTATACAATCAAAGGCAATACCACATGAAACCATGTAGTGCACTTTTTAAATTAAGATCCATATCAGATCAGCCAATCATCTCTACAACAAAACCAAGCCTTCAACTTGTCTCTTATTATCAATTCCGCTCTAAAAAGTCCCGTACCACATTCAACTATACCTATATCCTTCTCCCCAATCTCACGCGATTCCGCGCACATCCTCTCTCCTGACCGCACGAGCAATCGTCTACTTTCCTATCCATAGCGATGATCTCGATCGTCCGACATCGCGACACACATATCTTTCCTGCACCTATCCGCGCCGGTACGTATGTAGACGATGACTAAAAAACAGTGTATAAACAAACATATATAGCGTCACTGATATTTTACAAACTTCGCAGAAATGATAGACTCACTTGTATACATACACGTCATCGTGGCTCGCGCAAAGGGGAAATGTATGTATATATCGGTCAAATTAATTTATACTTCGTGTGGCAAGTTATTTGTTTGTTATAAATATACGTAAATAGACGACTTTGAGGGATTTGCAAAGTGTACACTGAGAAAAAAATTTTAGTAAAAATAATTAAATGTGCTTTGTAAAAATTACTATACTGTCTCGTAAAGCTACCACAGACTGTAAAACTCCAAAAAATTACCATACTTTATAACAAATTTTGCTAGAATTATGGGAAAATTTACTATACTGTATTGTAAAATTTACTGTAAAATATAATGATTTTTTGGATTTTCACAGTCTGTGGTGGATTTACGAGACAGTATAATAATTTTTACATTTAATAATTATAACTAAATTTTTTTTTCTCAGTGTAGTTTGTTGTTGCACTATCTTGCGCGTCAATGATCTGCGCCTCGGCGACGAAAGATATACGTTGCTTGACTTTTTCCCTGTAATTGACCGCTGGATGAAAAGATGCGCATTACGCTGTTTTTTTTTCTAGAACGTATATTTTTTTTCGTTGACGCAGACAGCAGATTTGTTGCTTGTTGACTTGGTTTATATGCGCGTTTGTTATTACTGTGTCTGTGATGATAGTGTTTTGATAAAGATGTACATTTGTTAGATTGATTGTGGTTGCATGTGAAATGAGATAATAATGTTTTGGCGAGAAATTAATTTTATGCGATTATCTTTTTAGATTTACACATGTAGAAAGGCGTTAGTTTGTGAAAATTTCTAAACATCAACATCACGACAGCAATCTATATATATACACACGTGTTTATGAATATAAAATGAATTAAAAAAGAGTTTGTAATAATATAGTATTTAATTTATAAATGATTAATTATCCAACCGTCGACGTTAAACAATAATATTTATATATCACAGATAAACCATGACATTACAAATATAAAAAAAAATAATGAACAATATTTTCTACGTTACAATGACATTTGTCACTACCCATCATCCATTTATCAATTCCACTCCATAAAAATAACTGAATACAACATCTAACCTCGGCATCAAAATCACAAGTCCCACATGCCCGCGAGAAGCCGCCTATAATAGTCGACAAAAACGTGCCATACGGCATCATCGTGTCGACTCTCATTCTTTCTCTCTCTCTCTCCACCTCCATACATATCGATTCCCAGTGGAATCCTCGCAACATTATACACTGAGAGTAGTATCGTCGACTTTCATCAATCCCTTTCAATTAGCTTCTCTCACTCTCGTCGCGTCTAATCCTAGCTCTCGTAGAGTTCTAATGATCTCGACGAACGCGTATACACACCTAACGGCGCGTCATTTCTCAGACTGGCCTCTGAATAATGCATCCGCGCATAGGAGAGAGAAAGAGAGAAAAAAAAAACGAGAAATCGGACCGATAATTCAATTTCGCGGCTATACGCGTGACTATATCTACATCGTATATAGTATTCTTTCTACGCAGCCGAATAAGGGAAGGAGACTAATCGCTTGTCTTTACTCTACGTCGTATACGGAGGATAGGATGATGTTCGTGTAGGAGAGAGAGAAAGAGAATAGGATGTAGGGAGAAATCCACTGGACTGTCGCATATGTCTCTTTTTTCCATGCAGGCATAGATATAATGGTGTGCTCGAGTGTTACTCGTATATTATGAGCTACCAATAAGGTGACCAAGCTGAATTGAAAATTTGGATCGCGGTTCAATATTATTAGGCGACTGGTTGATTTAAACAAATTTTTCCCAAATATTTAAGTAACTTTCAAACAGGATCAATCAATTCAATAATCAAAACTAGAACTTTTACAAGAAATTGTTTTCACATACTCTAACAGTGAATTCAAGCACAAAGCCACAAAAGAATCGAAACAAAATCCCTCAGCTACTTATAACTTTATTACCCCCCATTAGCTGCAGGGCCGCGCGCGTATAATCCACTAATCTGTTATTTCCATAGCACGGCAAATGGCTATTGTCTCCCTACAAAAGAATAAAAAATGCTTCTCCGCCTTATCCAATCCAACTCTGATCATCTCGCAACACCGTATAAACAGTAGCCTTGCGCATTTCGCTTAATCAACACCACACCCCTCGATATCAATACACGCATTCCCATTTCCACCTTATATCCGATCCACGACGCCTCTTAACCGCATAACCACCAGCAAAGAGCGAAATATAAGAAAAGAAAGACCAGATATATGTAGCACCCTTGTGTGTGTGTGTGTATCTGACGCGAAGTGCCTACAGAGCAGTCGAAATGTACAAAAATCGAATGGGAGATATATAGAAGTGCGATGCGATTGTGACGAGGGTGTTTGCAACGTTCGAAGGGGACGAGAGAGAGCATGCACACAGTTATAGTTCAATGTTCATTTCGCAGCGTGTGTGTATAACGCGTAACGCTCGGCCTATTATCTCGCATTTACGCTCGGATGCTCGATCGGCTCGCGAGATGATTCGCGTTGCTGTGGGGGTGTAATGCGCGCTGAGAGCGCGTGACTGCTCGCGTAATGCCTTTTCTTTCGATTATGTCGAGTTTTCGTTTGGTTTCGAGGATGGTTTCGGTTGCTTTTGTTGGATCTTATGTAGTATGGTAGAGAAATGCATGGAGTAAAAGGAAATGCAAAATATTTAGTCTTATTCGGAATACTGGAAAACATATACCAAAGGTTGGATGGGGAGAAGTATTGCGTATGAGAAAAAGGCGTTTGCTCAGAAGTGGATTGGAAAAAGTGTGTTAACTCGGTAGCAGGTTTGAAAACGCATTATCTCTAGCGATGATCTATTCCTTAATACCTTAAAAAATGACCGACTATTTAATACGTTGAAGAGCTTTCACGATAATGCATCACCCTATATTTTTCCGACTTAACACCTTTTCATTTGGAAGCGACGATTTAAATCAAAATATCAACACGTATATTAAGTTAGACACCTAGTGTTGAATTATTAAGAGTCAACATCGACATTCAAATGCAAAGGCTTTTGTAATTCATAACAAACTACTTATATTTAAGAATAAATTTGAATGT
>JAYJLV010031236.1:0-28990 GCA_036873485.1 Torymus texanus | reverse complement strand
ATAATGATAGTGTGTCGTTTTTAACTCCAAAATTGACCAATAATTAGCCAACGCATCGTTAACGTTTCTACCAGGGGTTTAATACTTTTTAAAGTCATATAAAATAAACCAGTTAAATGGGGCATGCCAAGCGTCCCCCAATGACCCTATAGTTGTTTATTATTTAAATTTGTTTAAGTGCTTTTTAGTTATGAGAACATGTTCAAACATACCAGATTTATATGCGGCAATGAAATGGAGATTTTTGAATATTTAACGAACAACATGACATACATAAACTTGAACGAAAGAGACGTATAACATTAATTGAATGATCGCAACCGAAAAAGGATTTTCTGTGTTAAAAGCAAATTTGATCGACAGACTATCCGATATATCAAAGCACCTCACTCATTTAAACCGACCCGCATAATTCATCAGGCGTCGCATCTCTATTTTTGTCGCTTTCTCCCATATCTACCGCCCTTAATTGACACCCGAGCACATCAAGCCTTTTTGTGCCGACAACACTGCCGGCGCTCGATTTCGCGCTCCCGGGGATAAAAGCCACGGAGCGCGATAAGCTCGCCCACCCGCAGGGTCTCCCTCTCACTCTCTCTCTCTCTCTCTTTCTCTCTCTTCCCTCTCTCCCCCCATCCCCAAGCGCGAGCGCGCGCGCGAAAGTGATTTACTCGCGCGCTTCTTGCACTTTGCCCGAGAAAGAGAGCTCACGATGCATTCTTTATAGGCGCGCGCACACGAAAAGAACGCTGGCTCTGGATTTTAGGATTAGAAAGTCGACTTTGCGCCAGCGAGATCATATTTTGTACCGTAATGCAGCTAGCGCTCCGTTGCCGCCGCCGTCGCCGCCGCCGCCGCCGCCGCGGAATTTTTCATCGCGCAGCTCTCCAGGAAGCTCTTTGAGACGGCACGAAGGAAAAGGTGGAGGAAAGGAGAAGAAGATAAAGTAGACGATAATTCGGGTCATTTTATTTACGTCGGTTTATGCGCAGGATGTGCGTTTGTAATGCTGTGCCCCGGAGAAAGCCGAGGGATGAAAGGTTCGGGGATATTTATTCTGATGGGACTAGAAATTGCTTTATCGCGTGGCTCCGGATGCAGAAAACTTCTGTGAATTCAAATTGAACAATAAAATTAAATTTTATTAAGGTTCAGGGGAAAAAAAGAGATCATTGAAACGCTATTTCGTGGATAATTTAAAAGATATATATTGTTACACTTTTAATGAACGAAAACTTTATGTTTTAAGATGTTTTCCATGTACCTAAGTGTAGAAAACAATATTATTAGTATTACTTGATAAAAACACGTATATATTTCGTTTATTTTTCATTTATTATACAGGATTTTCATATTTAAGATATCTTTTTGGTCCGTAAATATTTATCTTAAAATTTGACGATCAAAGCTTTAATAAAACTAACTTTGTGTGAAGTTAGAGCTAATTGTTTATAAGATTTTCTGATTAACCTATCAATAATCTACTTTAGCTTCGTACACAGTTAGCTCTTCGACCTTTTTGATCCTGAATCTCAAAGATAAGTGTTTAAGGAACAACAAATTACTTTGAATATGAAAATAGAACAAAAACATAATCAAAAAACTTTCTCAAACTGGCGATACCTATTTACCTCATATGTATAATTTTTCTAAAAAAAATTTTTCTGTTTTCCAAATCTATCTATTGTTGAGTACTATAAGTATTTGTATTTTATATTGAAGCAAACCCCACTACAAAAAACTAATTTACTATCTTAAGTAGAGCTAAGTAAGTAGACATGATCTACGTTTGGTCAGACATATCTATAAGTAATAATGCTGAAACTGAATTTGAAATGTCAAGATTATTGTGATTACGAAAACACGCGAATATACTGAGAAATACATTCCGAAGCTACTCCAGAGTCCAGATCAAAGGGAATAACACTACCGCTACAACTTCAACTCCAAGATCGTCTAATAGCCCGAAAGAAAAGCCCCTTACTGTGAAACACTTGAGCTGCTGCTCGGGCAGCGGGAACTTACTGGACCACCAAAGTGGCCATTGTGCTTTCGCATACTTCAAGAAGTACAGCCAAACTATACCGAGTAGCTCTGCTGTGCGCATGCCAGGCTTTCTGGCCGACATAAACAACACGCGCCGAACGATTTCGATGTGCGGCTCAGGTAAACCTTTCTGGCGCCGCACAAACAATTTCGAGAACTGAAAAGCAATGTTTCCGATGTAGATACGTGGGAGAGAAGTTTGTACGACGTGTACAGAAACTGCAAGACCGGCGTTTTACGGTCCCATATATTCCGGGGCGCATTCGAAACGATATGCGCACATAGACCAATAAAAGACGAAACTACGCTCGTAAAAATGCTCCAATCGTATGTCGATTAAAGTGCCACCGATAATGGCATTGATTGAATTGTTGCTGGATATGAGGCAGTTGCAGAGCAAATTGATACGTCAATTTGTTTAGAAGTTATACACCTTATAAAGCAGTAACTCACTTTCAATTTTTTACAACAACAGACAATTTTCTCAAACAGAGAAACTATATTTGGACATTTTCTTATTTTTTCCATCTCGTTCAAGTAATTTTTTATTTTATTAAACGTTGCTTTCCAAACCAGGCTTAAATTGTAGTTTCCGTTTTAATGGCCAGCATCCTAACGAATATAGTACTATTACCCAATCAAATGTATAACTGAAAATATATGAAATATTTACCCTCTAATAAACGGGGAAACTGTACGCGCTAATCGCATTAACACAGTTTATATTGATTTTCCATATTTCAAGATAACCATCTCTATTATTCTGGAAAGTACTTCGCCACAGCTGAATAACTCATGTGGCGTTGTATTTATAACAGTTATTGATAGACGTCAATAGATCGATTGTCAACAGCGACACTGTATTTACGAATACCTTAACTGACACAGCAGTCGCTAGTTTAGAGAGTGGAGGGCTCGAAAAATTGAACTGAAACGTTTCACGATGCGTAAACTGCCAATAACGAACACTCGTACCGTTCGAAAATCTGTGACCATGCAGCACGATCATCAAAATCAAAACTAACAAAAATATCAGTATTTTTTAAATACTTTATAAATCCAATCAACAACTACAAGTGAAGTTTACTTAAATAATAATATATTTTCGAATTATTTTTATTGCTGTTAAATAATGTTTTACATTTTTCAAAAATAACCCTATAATCTTCATATCAATTTCATATAGTTACCAAAGAATTAATAAATATCAGATACTGCTTATAAAATATGTAAGAAGAAGTCTTTTCTTACAAGTTATCTACTTTACTGTCGCTAAGACAAGGAAAAAGTTAGCAAACCTGTCTAAACGTCGTGCAGTTGTATAGTACTCAACAAATTCTAAAGTAACATATACGTACACCTAGTTTTAATTTTATGTTCTTAAAAAATTCAACCCAAAGAAAATTCAAATAAACAAGTTCCTAGTCTTCCACTAATAAAATAAAACAAGTTAGATAAAAGTGAGTAAATCAAATGTTTTCTCATTGCTTTAAAAGTTGCAGCTGGTGGGTATTATTAATAGGCCCGTATAAACCATGCTAGGCGCCTACCTGATAGTGATCTCCCGCATCAGAAAATCACAACAGAAGTAATAAAAACGGAAAAAGTAGCATAAAAGCGCAAGCGCCGCGCAACAACGTAGATATCAAGTGCTGAATAACCGTTGTTACAGAGTATGCGAGCGCGAAGGAAAAACCTTGGCGGTATTGCTGGAAAACACGGAAGCTAAGAGAGCGAGCGAGAGATAGGCAAAAAGGATAACGTGCCTCTCTCGGCTCGAAAGAGCCCCGGAGAAGAAGATAAAGGAAGCAAAAAGCGGGCGAGCGAGCGCGCGCGCGCACGGACGGTATAAGAGGGGGAGAGAGAAGACTCTCGTCGAGTAGCAGTTGAGTAAACGAGGCGCACTTTTGCGGGAAAATAAAATAATAGGCCGGGGAGCGAGAGAGAAGCAGCTGCGTATGCAAAACAAGCAGGCGCTCGCACGCGCGACATCTTTCGACGTGTCGTTTAATAAAAGATCAGCCGTCATAAGTATGCTAATGCCAGTGATGAGAGAGAGAGAGAGAGGACGCATGTTGCACGCGTTCGGAAAAATTCATTTGCGACGCGTCACACACTCGCGCACGCCTGGTCCAATTTCGAGGCGGCGGCCTGCGCTCTTTTACTTTACCTCCTACGCGCCGATGGAAGTTTATTAATTGAAAAAGTTTCATATAGCTAATTTTTTGCCGTTTTTATTGACCGACCGCAGCCTTGCTTCTATAAAATTTACTTAATTAAACTTTTGAATATTCAGCGGCGAAATATTCGATTTATTAAATGTTCAAATACACGTGTTCCAATGGCAAATTCTAATTAAGTCAAAGGGCAAAGTTTCTCGCGTAAATAATTTGAGAAATGCTGTTGTTATTCCCAAAATAAAAGCTGAAAAACAAATTGTATTGAATAAATACTTTCTGAAGTGCCAGGAATTTCTCAAACGCCTATAAATGTGATATATCTGAAAATAAATGATTTCCAAACTTTTAGATAGCAGTAAATCATATTTAAAAATAAGCAAATAATACTACAATATTGACATAGAGTGTCTCCAATATACCGCAACTGCGATACCATCTATAAATGATAAATAACCATTTGCTTGTTCTCCTTTACATCGGAACCGACATATTCCTCTCGAAACAAGCCCCTGACTACGCAGATACTATTAATACTTGTAGTCATTCATAATGCAGATAATTAAATAGCATTACGCATGCAGTATCCACGCGCGAGCACGCATTTTCAAACGTATAAGCTGCGAAATCCCCACGTGACAGCGGTGTGCTTGCGCGCAATATTTCATCATTGACAATTAAGCTCTGCATGCCAAAGTGGATTAACACGCGGAAGGTGGAATGAAATTTTTTTTTTTTACTCTTGGTGCTTTGCAACGGTGCTTAGCAGAAATTGCAATCATTCACGACAGTTTAATTTACACTGTATTCTATAATGCGAAATATGTGCAGCATCGTTAAACAATCAACGAGTGAACTTGCTGGGAGTAAAATCGAATTTTGTATGTATAGAGAGAAAGAGGAAAAGAGAGAGAGAGGGAGATAGATAGATAGATACAGGCAGAGCGAGAGAGAGAGAGATAGATAGATAGAGGCAGAGCGAGAGTCAACGAGCACGGGTGTAACGCAGTTAGCGAAATCTGGTGTACGCCGCGTGTGCAAAGATCGTGTTTTGAATAAATTGCTGAAGAGCCTTACTGCAGGTTCGTTTGTTGAACTTTTTTACTTTTTCCGGAATTTACTTGGATACCTGTCGGAAAAAATGAATTAATGAATCCTGTGTATCGAGTAAAAAGCGTTAACCACTCAACCTTCAAAAAGGATTTTGTATTGATGATAACTATTTGATAAATTACGCATGTTTTATTATTTCTTTTTGGGTAATTATTTTCTTTCTGAACAAGAAAGTTTTATAATGTAGAAATTATTTGAGCTTAAAATTTTTAAATTTAAATGTTTTAATGGACGCTTAAATTCTGAACAAACTAGTCAAAATTCAGCAGCTTTTGCAACAGTAGATAAGCTGCGGACTGAATAAAGTTTAGAAATATCAAATAATATTAAATGTAAAATATCAATTTGTATTAAAAGGCTTCAATTTGATGATTTTTTTTATTATTAAGTATTCTGAAACAACAAAAAAAGAAGAGCATATTTTCAAACTAAAAAACAACAAATTTCGATTGTTTTGCCTGATTGATTCAGGGTAGGAGAAAGTAATTTGTCAAGCGCCGGCCATCGCATATAGTACCAAACACCATGTGTTTCTCGCATCTGACGATATGGATTTATCGGACACATTTTCATATACCTACATAAAGTCAAATTATGATTCCGTATCGAAACAAAAATGAAAATGTCAAAAACTAATTTTGTGGCCCAATCTCTTTTCTCACTTAAAGTAATAAGTTTTTAAACAATTTCTATTTCTTCTTTAAATATTAAAAAATATATTAACGAAAACACGTTGATTATGGTTCATAGCTATTGTTATTATTGTAATTTAGTAAAATATTTTGCTCTGCTATATAAAACACGCCCAATACAGATATGTAACACGCACCTGCGCGTACACATTATAAGGAGGCTACGCCCCCTAATGGTTTCTTCAACTCCCATATCTAACGAACTTGTACCACCTGTTATAACAATACTCGCATATGAAACATATAGAATGAGCAAAAGTTAATAATGTAATATAGTTTTCTCTAAAAGTTTTATAAAATATATATCTATATACGGTCTGACGTTGCACGTAGATACCCTCTAACCAGTAATTTTATAGAATTTCGCAAGAGCAAGACCTACATCACCAGTCGAACGTACCTCGCGAGGAAAATCGTTTCTCGAACAACGATTCATCGCCGACGAGGTCATTCTTTATCGCACATCGTCGCCCCCGACATACCAGATGGACTCGATATGTCCCGTCCGCTGCTTTCCGCTGGTGCAGGCCAAGAACGTCTTCCAACCGTCAGCGTCAAGCTCGATAATAACCCCTCGATTTCAATCAAGCCGCCAAGGGTTATCCCCTTAGCAATCGAATTTCACCCTCTAAGTTTGCGTTCACGTGTCGCTCGTGTTTCCCATACACGTGCATGCACCATATATACTCGACTGACTGTCCTTGGGAAAGTCAAAGTTCAAGTGACTGCCTCTCTCATGCTTTCCCCAAGGAATCGTTCGAGGCGTTCAGTGTGCAGAGCGTGAACTTAGTTCGCGAATATCACCATTAGTTACAACTTTCAACGATAAATATCTCGAAAAATTTCTGTGATTTCATATAGTTTTTAGTGGAATGATTACAGAGCTTGAAACTTAAACTTTAACAATTTCTTTTCTGAAATTCACCTGCATAAAACGATGTATATATCAAGCTTGAAAAAGTTAAGTTCTAATGAATTCTGGTTTGTATTTATTGAAGATTAATCCAAGCATTTTTGAAACAGCGAAAAGATACGCGTACTATTAGAGTATCAAAGAAGAACCGCGTAAAACGATACGACGTATCTCGAACGAACTGCGTCTTTCATTTTCGTGACAGATGCTCTTGCAACTGAGATACTAATACCTAAATATCTATTTCCTTTTACAAGTCGTCCTTTCATTGCAAGTGACAGAAACTCCATTTCAAACATCCATTAGAGTAATATATATATATACGCATAAATGAGAATCATATATAATTTTAATTAATTTATACATTCCCATATATTTAATATTTATTAAATGTAATATGAATTCTGATAGAATATAGAAGACCATATACATATACTTATTTCCAGATGCTTACAAATGAGCTCTCAAAAGTCTGTCACAACAAATAAGGATAAGGAGTTTATAACACCTTATCCGCAATCTTTGTTTACATTCAGAAATTCTTCTTAAATATCCCCAGGGAGAGTAGATATTCCAATAAGGAGAATCGTTGGTTTCAGCTTCACCTAACTAACTCTCCTGATAAAGAAGATACGGCGCAATTCGTGTACTGCAGTTACGAGATAATGACCTCGAGTTAAGTATTGTTACGGAATATTAACGAACTTTAAGGTAATTTCAATATACTCGAGAATTCATTGAATATGCTGATTTTCTAGAAAGGCCATTTATCTTTTAAATAGTAATAACAATTGAAATTGTTCTAATAAAGTAGAAATAATTAATCAAAGTCAAACTTTTGAAAATGATTGAACACAGACTTATTATTCATTTCAAGTGATCATTCTATTATGATATGGTTGATGCTTGCACTTTGAGTATATAATATAAACGATGGATGTGCTATAGGTTCTATGAATTTGCAAACACTTTACGTGAGAGTGGAAGCAAAGCGGCTTCATATGTATTTTATAATTGATTCGTGTATTTTATTATGCATTTCTATACATTTGTAATTTTTGCTTTTAACTATAAGTGTTTGCGACTTTTAACAAATAAAATGCCGTCGTATTACATTCATTAAAAACCGATGTGTTTTTATCAAATTTTTTATAAAATCGTAATGACGAACAAACAACAGTTAGTTCATAAATGTATTATGAATAATCAAGAGTTAACAGAATTTTCTATAACGCAAACAAAAACGAGGTCAGTTGTTTACGCCCGGTTCCTACGCAACGGACGTTATTACGAAGAACAATAAATTAACATAGGTATTTAAAAGTTCGAAATTTAAAAGTTGGAACAATAAGGGTATTTCAGTTTTTTCAAAATATTCTTCGCCTTATACAGTATAACAAGTAACAAAAAAGAAACATCATATATTACACGTGAATTATTACGAATAAATCTAAGTGTATTATTACGAGCTTTTAAAGCATTCGATCAGAAGAGAAATAAATAAGCGAAAAGGAAATCCGGTGCTTTCTTATGTGCGTCGCTCTCCTCGCAATACAGCAAATGCCTCTAATGAAGTCAGTTTGCGTTTTCCTGAGAACGAGAATACACGCGCAAACGCCACGCTCACGGCTTCGGTGAACTTTTGTCAACCGCGTCACCGGCTGAAAAAAAGGCAGTGCACGCGCGCGCTCGTAAGTCCTCGGCTGCTTGCACAATGGCACTCGTCACTGCTGGCTTTTCGTGCCATTTCCCTCTGCCAGAACTCATCGAACTTCGCCGTATTCCCGCGCGAGTTTACAGCGCTTTTCCCCCTCGCGCTCCTCGCGCGCGTCTTATCGAGGGAAAAGGACGGACGGAAGAGAAACGAGGCGGAGAGAGAGAGAGAGAGGAAGAGAGAGAAGAAGGAGAGAGAGAGAAGGGGGTACTACTGCGCTTCTTTCCCGCTCTGCTTTTCCGTGCAAGAGCTGAATCCTTGACGGCGATAAAACGGCGAGCGCATCAAAGCAGTTGTGCCGGATCGCGCTCGCGCACACGGCCTGTTTTTCTGTTCGCTCGATATGCAATTTCAGCTGGAAATTCGAGTCGTTCGGTGCATGGAGAGAGAGAGAGAGAGAGAGAGAGAGTGAGTGTGTCGCTGGGTCAAGTCGATGCACTAGAGCTCACTGTTTGGTATTTTCACTCGCTGCTGTCTTTGAAACGCATATCGGAATGCTTTGGACATGCGTCCTCGTCTAAAGGATATACAAGACGATACGGCAAACTGTGCCCTGTATGTCTATTACATAGATATCTCATAACGAACTAACGAAAACTCCTTGAATTTGTACTCTCTTTAACGGATAACAAGTCAAGAATATCGACAATTAAAAGTAAAGACATTCACGGTTTTTTTTTCTCCATTTTTTAAATTTCCATTATAAAAGATCGCATCGACGATTAAGAAGACGCTCAAGAACGACGCAAATCATCGTATTGTATTTACTAAGTGTGTATTGTAGAATCGTCTGAATTTTCGCTTCTCGTTTGCGTCCTCTTCCTTTTCTTTGATCTGCTCTCACTCATTTTCATGTTCGTCTTCGTTAGCGTTTAACTTGAAAATCAACAAAGCAGAACCTCGTTGGCCTCAATACAGAGAATACGCTTTAAAATAATCTTTAAATAAATTTAAGGAAATTCCATATTAATTATTCCAAAGAATTGTGTGTGATGAAATTTATTAAAAATTCATTTTAGATATTTTACAATACAGTCCATTATTAAAACATAGAGAATAGGTTTTTCTTTACCTGCATACATAGCTTTTTCTTCCGTAACTTTTTATGCTGAGAACGTAAATTAATATTCACAGAGAAGTCCTCTTCTATATAAAGTCTAATTAGTTTTTTTAAATTTGATTTTTCAATCATGAAAATCTTATACATAGAAGAAACTAATAAAACAACTTAAAAAATTCTGATAATAGTGTATGTAAAAATATACTACGGTGAAAGAGACAAACGTTTTTTAACAAAGAAATATTTAAAAATCGTATAAATAAATATTAAAAATAGGGTCTCATATTTCTTTAATTTATACTATACGAAGTATGCACCATTTCCTGACGAAATTATTAAAAAAATTTCTTCTGATATTTTTGCAATTACTTTTGCAAGAATTATGATAGAAATAAATGCAAAAAATGTTGCCACTTTTCTTTTTAACAGAATAACAAATGATAAATATTTAAAATAAAACAAAATTATTTTGATTAATTAAAAGCCTTTTGAAAGTTATCTCACTCGCTGACGATCGCTTAATTGATTTTACGTAGCCAATATTGCTCTTTATAAAATAAAAATTTGTAAAATAATTTATAATTATAAAATGCTTGCTTCTCTCGTAGTTGGTGATGTGTTAGGGAGAGAAAGTAAACCTATGACAGGTGACGGCCAAAGGCTGACGGTAAAATTTTAATATAATAAAGGTTTTTTAATATAATAAATTTCTCTAAAATAAATTATACAAAAATAAACAGAGAGGTAATTTTGTAAATATATTATACGTTTATCGTTTAGTTTTAAAAGAAATGTTTATCAGACATGCAAGTGTTTTTATTTTTAAACTCTGCAAATAAGATCCACAGTTCAATTAAAAGAGATAAACTTATCCCTGATAAAATATCTGATAGAATTTTAAGTCCACGTTTATTTATTATAGTGAAACAATTCATGACATATAGACCATGTGGTAATGATAATTGAAAATCTCCGTGTGTGAATAATAATAATAAAAATATTCTAAAAATTTTCGAGTCATTTAATGAAGACATTAATTACAATTCAACAGGTTATCCAATCTATCGAGGGTAAAACAATGGAAAAAGAATTGATTTTGAAAGCTATACTACCAATACCAAATTAATAGATATTTGTTTTGTCATATAAACTCTATTTATTGTTAAAGTTTAATAATTATCATATAAACTGTCAAATTTTTTAAATATGAATAATATAGAAACGGCAGGCATTGAAAGTCCCATTTTTAAATTTTAATGTATTTTTTATCATGTAATTTTTATTTATTTATTATAGGACAATTTTCATCCATCGGTAGTCATTCATATACATCCATGTATATCCATGCATACACATAGTCACATCCATCCATGACCATCTAAATCCATCCACATCAAACCACAACCATCTATCAATATCCATCCATAACCATCAATATTCATCTACACTTATGCATATCCAAACATATCCATTCATATACATTCATGTACATTCACATCCAATCGTATGCATCGGTATACATTCATTTGGAGTGTAATATAGATAATATGTGTGTGAATTTTCATCATTATTGCACGATTACTTTTGAGATATTTGTTATTTAAAATTTTCGTATTCTACAAAATTTTTTTATTTGTCACGTGATAACTAGAGACAAAAAATTGGTTTAATTATGTTAAAATTTTGTCAAAATATTGAGTTTATATCTGTGGCTTCCCGGAATAACCATATAAGTGACAAATTTTTAAGAATATTCCCGGAAAAACCATATAACTGCAATTTTTCATCTTATAACCGGGGAAAAATGATACAACTCTACTTTTTCAGTCAAATATTTTCGGAATTAACTGTATAACTATTCATATGTATCACTGGGTTTACTTAATAAAAGTGTTTACTTAATAAAAAGTAATGATTCATTTGTACCTAAAAAAATCATGTTATATTTGTAAATAATACAGTGCACATGCAGTGTTACGGATATATATCAACAATATACCATTTCTGACTATATATAAAGCTGTCAATGAACGCGGCTTATATGCTTTTTCATTGGTTATTGCAGAATAAAAGATATTACCGGAATAACAATATAAGTGCTATTGAGACTGGAAAAACCATATAACTCCACTAAAATTTGTTCTCATTTCCGGAATAACCATATAAGTGACAGCCGCTTTTTGAGACATGACCGTTAATTGGTGTACTAACTATGGTAATAAGTATGTTATTTAGATATGACTTCATATATGTGATACTACATTTGATCTTATTTATCTTGATTTCAAACACCAATGTGAAACTAAAAACTCGATTTTCTCGAAAACATGAAAAGTGCAGATATATGGTTATTCCGGAAAGCCACAGATATATTTATCGTATGAATGTTTTAGGTAAAAGAATTATCTCATGATTTTTTGAGATATTTAAGTTTCAAATTCTGTTACGTTTTTTCAAATCGTAATTTATCAAGAACGGCTCGATATGCATTATATGCATGAAAATCAGTCGAGGAATAACTTTACCATCATTACAAAATTTTTCATCAACGAAATGTTTTGCATCACAATAATAACACAGAATATTCATTTGTTATATGCAATGAGAAATTTTAATAGTATTTTGTAGTAATCTTGTACCTATATATAAAGTATGTCGACTGGCAACAACGTTCAAAGTCTTCATACTTTTTAGTCCTTCACTCTCCATTTCTGCAGTTGTTTTGTGAAGAAATTTTCTGATTCACAAAAAAAGTAAAATGTCAGCAAATGTTCAACTCTTGTACAATTAGTAAGTTTAAATACAAAATATCACATGATATATGAACAAAATAATTATATAATCAGACAAATGTAGGAAGATTAGATTCAGTCAACCTATCATATGATGAAATATGAAATCTGAGATAACGTTTCCTTTGTATACATTTTTTTATTAGACTTTTTAAATAAACTTAAAATATATTTGATAAATTTGATTGAATAGATACATTTATCCAATTATATGAAATTTACTAACCCTAAAAATTTTATAAAGCTGAACAATGCATGTCAAATGATTACTTTAATAAATGATATACAAATGATGTGCATAATAAATGATAAAACAAATGATCTTTTTTCTTCTCTTAATTTTGTTATCTGTTTATACAACAATATTGAAATAACAATACTATTTTTATTTACTTTTTTGTTATATGATAATTGGTACGTTATTATAGTATACCTATTGTTCTCATTCAACGATCTTAATGGATATCATAATGACTGTCATATACGTTTTGCACATTACGTTATATTCCCGTCATCGTTGGTCCTTCATTGATGTTTTTCGCCCTAATGGAAAATTTGATAAATGATTGCTTTCATATCGATAAAACGATAGTCCTCAAATAGGATTTTTTTATGAAAAAAAATACGCTAAATATGATTTTATTACGTCTTATTAAAACAAATACGTCAACCGTCCATGCCATCTGACTGAAATGCGTGAGCATGTTTCTATCCCTCACATGTATTCTTCACAGGTTCGAGATATACGTACTCTCGTAATATTCCATTTATAAAAGTACCAACGGGACGAAAATTGCTAATTGAAAGTATCCATCCATTTATAAAAGAACTAACGCAAAAAATCTCTAAAGTAACGCTATTATTGATGCTCTGATTGGCCAATCTTCTAAAAGCTGTAGCGTTATTCACATTATTTGTTTATAAATTCATGTGCAATTGAAGTTGTAAAATACTTAGAATTACGTGCATACATCCGCTAATAGTTTGTAGCTACAGAAATTATTATATAGTTTCAATTTGTTTACATACTGATGCTAAATAGCTAATTTTCACTCGTTAATGAGTTTGTTATAAAATAAATACTGAAAGCTGAGCTTAGAGTTAAAATTATATAGTATGGCACGCTGCTTTGAGATAGATTTTCGCGTCAATAACTTTAGAAAATGTTTTTAAACTGCGTCGTATAAATCTGTATTTCTTTCATCCTGACACTTTTTTAATCAGAAATCTGGATGCAGAAAATTTTAATTATTTATAAGCTTTTTAATTGGAACAAGCTAAATATTGAAGCGACGAAATGTTTAATTATTTTCGCTAAAAAAAGGAAAATAATATAAAAAAGAGAAACGAAATTATTAACGTTTTTACAATTTATAATAAAATCAACGCGATTCTGAAATTCAGAAAGTTTCATAAATTGAACTATTTAAAAGTATTTAAAATTCGCATACGCACTTATTCTTTTTATCACTGATATTAAACATGAAACTGACAATTTTAAGTAATCATATTTCATTTCTACAAAAGAAATATTAATTCAGTTATTTGGGGAATATATATAAAAAATCAATTTAGATGAAATTTGCGGTTATATTTATCAAAATAGTAGAGAAATAATAGAATATTACACATATTGAAAAGAAAAAACTTGGACAGTCCACAGCTCGTGCATATTGCCACCCGAGCCAGCTGTAGGCTGGCTAATCTTTCTCCCTTAGTACGTATACCATTTTTCATCATACCCGGACCAAAAATACCACATTCGTGTTTCCCACCCACTTCGGCTCGGGTGGTAAACATGTGTTCTGGGGTGGCCCTCTTTATCCCCGTGTTACGTATACTATTTTTCATCATACTCGGGTAGAAAATATCACATTCGCGTTTTTGAGCTGCAAACAAAAGTGGTACTTTCGGCCAGGGTATGATGAAAATAATTTTAAATTCAGAACAACAATTGTATATATAATTCTTAATACTTTGTTATATAGTAGAAAAAGGTATCCGAGCGAGTAAAAATGTGAGTATATAAGTGTTCGACGTGGATGTTGAATTGTGAGGGTGATTTGTCATAGCTTGATGGTTTTCTGATCGTAGACACAGTAGTGGTCGTGCCTCTCGTTCCAGAGTCGACCATGAATCGCTCCCTCGCCTAGTCATCGCCTCGTTGATCTCTCTCACAGACCCCACGACGCCGCCTGCGTCGCTTTTTATATGCTCATTCCAATATATCCCCTCTTCCTAATTAACTATAGATGGGAATCGGCTGCAACTTCAATAATCCGCAGGTGCCGATTTCGCAGTTTTCGATCGATTTGACCAACTCTGGTGGGTCATAGTCGCTACGCAGTGCCGGGTGTTCAGGCCGTTACGAATGCTGATTCGTAGCTTTACTTATATGCGAGAGAACTCGTGTGTGTTAGTTGATCCCCGCACAACAATAATTTGACGATTTTCTGAAAACTGAATATGTTTTTATACATGGAAAAACTAATTTTTTCAATATCTGAGAATATATTCATGTTATTCTTTTTTTTTTAATAAATCTTTCAAGTTTTATCAATTCTTTTTATATTAAAGCATGGAACTTGTGCCTTTATTCAAACAAGTAATTGTTTTTACTACTCACTTACTCTTCCATTCACTACTATCTTGATGATACGAATGAAAATCTTTGATAAACCCTTGCTCAAGTTTTTTGACCAATCATATAAACAAATGTATATTGTTGTCTATCTTATTAACATAAATACACATAATGCATATAACAAATTTGAGAAGCGTAACATCGCTGTTCCCTCGACAGACCACACCCTCCATTAGTTTGCAGGAGAGAAGCGATCAGTCTCGCAACGCAAGCTCTGACTCTGACCATCGCCCTTGCAGTTGCTAATCAGCGAACAAAAAAGCTCGTCCATCTACCTTACCGATGTGTTTTGTTGTATTCCAAAATTTTCGAGCACTCGCTCGTAGGAACGCAAGAAAATCAGACCTCCCGGCATCATCGCTTAGTCCGTACCAGATCTCTGATCCTTGCCTGCTTTCGCTGAAGGCGTCTACATTCCTCGAACAGCATAAAAAGCCTCCAGTCCCTCGTTCAGATCAGATACATCCGTGACGTGCCAAAAGGGGCGGCTTAGTAGCCGTATATAGGAAAAGGCATGAACCTACCTTGAATCGAGGATCTCGCGTATTATATATACTTTATTTATTTATACATAAATAATTAATAGCCACATTTCTCCTGCATTATTACTTCTTCTACGTTCATCTATTTTATTATATGTAGATTGGTCTTTGTAATTTTCTATTATTATTTTTCTTTGTAACAGAAGAATATTTATATATAATATTTATTTTGTTTGACTCTATCCTAGATAAACTCGAATTTTATTTTGTCTAAATTATGCATTGCGCATTTTAGTTCTGTCTAAAACTTATATCAGGGTCGCCTACTCTCCGCTATCGCAAGCTCACATCATCGTATTTCCCGTCTCCTCATCAAGATCAGTTGGATGTTCCCTCACTCTATGCTAATGTTGCCACAATTTTAAAGATAAAACTTGCTTGCGGTGGCAGTACTGCACCCCGCATCATTTTCTCTTTCTTTGTGGCAAAGGAGCCAAAGAAAAAAGCAAGAATACCTAGGAAAAGATTTCAACGAAGCATTCATTCATCCGATGAGGCTGATAGAAAGAAAATCTTAAGAAGTCGGAGAGATCGAGACATAAAAAGAAGAAATCCCATTATCGCGGGAGTGCACCTTCTTCATCGTCGAGCTAAGAGCGACACAGTAAGCTTATTTGTTAGAAAAATGGCGCATTTTTATATAGATAAGTGTCGGGCTCTTCGAAAAAGACGAGAGAAAGAGCCATGACAGTATAGATCGACAATAAATGAAGGAAGCATCCCCTAGCCTAGTATGTCCAGATTGCGATTCTTTGTCTTATTCTGAAAAAACGTGATATCACTGAGTATAGGACTAGATACATCGTAAAGCTGATAGTTGGAAGCCTTACTCTTCAGAAAATTAGAAATAGAACAATAGAACAATCCTACCTCATTAACAGAAACACTCTAAGCATACAGCATTTGAAACAGAAAAAACGATTCACAAAATACAAAACAGAAATATATCTATAGAATAAACTAATTTGCACACTTCCACAATTGTAGAAAACACATTAATTTCCATATCGCAATAATGGGTTACATTTAAAAGTATACATCTCACTACTGGGTTCGAATTAACGTGCCCCATCACATCAATCTATAGTTAAGATTTTCTTTAACTTCGATTGTTTTAAGACATCAGCAATGGAAGAAGATATAAATCTCAAGACTCCAGCTAACTAATGTGTGGCGAATTCTATTTTTCATTTATCAATATTTCTATTCGAACATCTTCTATTTCTTAATAAATGTAACTTATTTTAATTTAAAATCAAACGCAACTGAAAGGAAATTATCAAAAATTATGTTTCATTATGTTTTCAACTCGGAATAATTTACTAAATTTTCGGCATCATGATATAAGAAATAAGAAAACGGTGGAAAAGTATTCAAGCATAGAATCGAACACTTTTCTATGGCAAACGTAACAATAGATTTCCTTTACGAATGAATAAGCCAGTACGGGTACACATGTATCGATTGGTTAACCCAAACTTTGACCTATGGGAAAATCACCAAAACTAAACTTTTCGAGAAAGTCAGCAGATAATAGATTATTATCGATTAGTGAATTAGAAAAACAATTACAAACCCGCGATGAGCTATGGCTCACGTACTCAGTCACCTTCATCAAAAGACCAAATCCGTACCTACCTACGCAAAAGACGAACTTAGTCCGAATCGAGCGGCGTTAAAGCTATGTTAATTCAATTGTATAATATTATAATATCCTATTATAGCGGAAAGTAAAAAGTTAGCAGTAAGTCGGGATTATAAAAATTGTACGTGCCAAGTATCGTAAAATCAAAGTAAAACGCCCAGAGAATTATAAAAATTGTACGCGCCAAGTATCACGAAATCAGAGCGAAAGCGCTCAAAGAATTATAAAAATTGTATGCGCCAAGTGTCGCGGAATCAGAGCAAAAACAATCGGAGAATTATATTAAAACTGGATGATATTAAATAAGTAAGCTCATTAGAATAAACATATATATAATAAGAAAACTTTGTTCTTTCTTTTCCTTACTTTCCTCGGGGAAGAGAAAAGTTAAAATCCACACATTAAAATTAACACTTGGTAATTTTCCCAATTTCTGGAATGGTTTCATCTTGACAAAATGAAATAATATTGTTAAATATTTCCATACTAATTAAATCCATTAAAAAAGTAATAAATACTACATCAATATTAACACAACAAATATCTTCAAACAAGTAAAACATTTATTACAAAGTACAAGTCAAATAATTCATACAATTATATAAAATTAAAGAACTAGACATTTAAGCAAATAAAATTATTTGTTCTTTGTACACGTCACAGATGAATTTATTTGTTTTTATGTAATATACTTAGCTTTTGTAATAAAGAAGATAGAAAAAGTATCGCTACAACGGTCCCGGATCCTTTACTTAGACGAGATGTATAACTATTCAAGAAAATTATCTTTCTACATTAAGGTGGTTAACTATTTAATTTTGATATCATAAATTATTATTAGAATATAATACTATATATTTGGTTTAGGAAATACTATTGTTAACAAAAATTGTTAATAGAACACGAAGATATTGTGCAATAAGTAAAAAATTATTTTCGCTTCTTACCAATTATTTAATTTTCATTCAATTAATGTTTAACGGCGCATCCAGACTTATATTATGGAATAATTAATATATACGAAGCAACATGTAATTTTTTACAGTAAACTTCATGTTTATTACGCTTAAACTGTAAACAATTTCAGTTTACTTCTTATATAATAATTATTTCGGGTTGCAACTAAGTTTTGTACACTATAAAAACGACAAATTTAAAGTGTGGATTATCAAAATGCTTTCTTCATTCCAATAAATTATATTCTAACGGTGTGAAAAGTCGGGAACGCAGTAGATAGAATCTAAGCCGAGCTACACGACTCTACTAGCATCTATATCACGACGCTGACTTTTTATTACAACGCCATGCGCGCTTTACCTTAGTGCAAACGTCTTTCTTACCCGTTTACTCTCTCGTTCTCGTTGCCGTTGGTCGACTGAAGGTTAGAGAAGAGGAAGTTTGAACGGAACGAATCAAACAATAAAAAAGCACTCGCGAACCTTTTTGTAACACGAACAATAATAGTTTATTGAAAAAAAAAACAAATCAAACAATTACAACATAATTGCGATGATCAAAACTTTGAGAGACACGAATTTCAAACTGACGGTGTAGCAAATGCGAAAATATAAATACCCACAACTTACATATGCTACCGGATCCTGCACATTCTGTTTCTTTCTTTCTCGTTCTTCCGCTCTCTATTGAGGCGTATGCACTGGCTCTCTGCAGCAGTCAACTGGAAGCTGCAGGGCGGCGGCTTTTCCTCTCTCCCTCTGGTCTGCGACTTGGCGGCAAGGCGAATGCTGCGGGGAGCGGCTTCGAGAGCTTCCTGCGCTCGCTTGGAAGATCGGCGATAAGAGAGCATCTTGCTCTCTTGCAGGCTTCCGCGCCACACACACACACTCTTATATTCTCTCACTCATTTGCCAGCTTAAAGTTTCCTTCACAATATATAAAATAAAGAAAAGAAAAGGCAATAATAGCATGAATATTTATTGGAACATCACACACAATTTTCTGTGTATTTATATAATTGTCATTTGTAGCTTGAAACATCTACGCATTTTATCATGTAAAATTGAATGAACTTACCTATAAATGAAATCCGATTAGAATTGTTTATAGCACCTCTTCCAAAATAATCAGTATCTCCATTTTGCACCTCTATCTATAAATTATTATTTACAATGCAAACTTTAAAAGGCAATACTTTAACGAAACGAATTGGAGCTGCAACAGGATAATGGCTTTAAGCGTGTACTGAAGATAATGGAAAGTGGAGTACTACATTTGATTCTTCTAAAGAGCCGCCACATGCAATTTTAATCGACGTTTACTTACAAGTAAAACCGTTTAATTCTACAATTTGTTTTCTTAAGGCATATATAAAAAAATGAACTGCCCTAAATTCGTAATTAAGTCGATGACATGTGTTACTCATAAAACAGTCAGGATATTTGCAATAAAGGATATATTTTTAGCATAATCTATATTTTCTTATACATACATTGACAATATATTATTTACATATTCCAACCATAGAGAAATATGAAAATAAAAAATTGAATTAGCTAATAGTATTTTATATTTTTTATAACACTTTTTACAGCGTACAATTCGAAATTAATCCAATTTCAATATATTTTATTCATATTGTATATGTTGGCAATATACCTATAGTGCTCTTGAAAAAAAATGAAAACTGATAACTGTTACAAGTGAGAATTCACAAATAATTAAATAAATGGAGGAGGACTGGATAAAAAAACGGCAGAGTATTGAGTAAAAAAGCGAATTGCTCTGAGCTATTGTTATGCCTATATGCACATCATTCTTCGAGTCGTCCTAGTATTGCTAAATGCATCCCGATTCTCCCATTACGTAGTGTATACCACGCAGGACTAATACTAAAATAATGCCAACATTTAAAATGTTTTTTAATCGTCAATTGTCTCATCGAGGTGACTCCAGTGACTTTACTTAAAAATATAAATTAAGATCAAATTTTGAAAAAGATAGCTCAAAGCTTCAACTTTTGATTATGATAAAGAAAAAGTGAGATCAACATCCAAACTAGTGAAAAAATTTTATTGCAAAATGTTCGTTTTAAACACGCAGCTCATGGGAATCTGATCGGGAATAAAAGATAAATATCACTAGTTCTAAGTAATAAAAAATATATTTTGAATAAAAACATACATGGTTATAAAATTTGAAACAGCAGTTCTGAGGGTATAAAAAATACAGGTAAACATGCAATTCAACAAGTAAATAATTCTCAAACTACGCAAATATACGTTTTGGAGGGCGAAAATAAAAATTTTTATTGACTTTTATAATATATTATTTATGATATTTTTTTTTATAAGTTAGAAACGTATAAATCATATGAGTTATAAAGGTTGAAATTTGAAGCTTTAATTTCGCGAAAAATCCGAAATGTTAACTAAACTCTAAACTAAGGTGCCTACGAGGCCTTCGTTTAATACGATACCCAACACTGGAGCTACCTTAAAAAATAAATATTAAAATAATACAAATATTAACCATTTCGCCCTCTATACATGATTTTATGATTTCAGTCAGACATCTAAGGTATACCATTTTCAATATATATTAAAAAACAAAATAAAAAAATTTATTAATTTTGCCTACTAAGCAATGTGCATTGTTAGTGCCCTTCAAGACCAAATTTGGACCACTCATAATATTTTTAATCCGAGATCTTTGTCGAAAGGTAGTTAAACCTTTTTTTAAAGAACTCAATCAATGACTACAGATAGATTGTTGATATATTTATGCTATATTAATTGATTATCATATTAACTTCAGAATACCTAAAATTATATATATGCGCTGTAAAATAAAAAAAATTGAATTTGAAAAAAAGGGATATTGAACCCAATTATGTAATCAAAACTAACAAACAGGAGTCATGTCCGAGTGAAATCAGTCCAGTTGGTCATGAGATATCAGCGTGTACACACACTCACATATTCACATACATACGCTCAGACATATGCACACACCTAAATGTTCTCAAAATTGATAAAATTCAAAATAAATCGCCTTAAATCAAGTTTATGAACATTTTTTATCTCGAAAATGTTTTTCACGTTTTAAAGCTTCCTTTAAAATGAAGCTAAAGGAAATATAATGATTAGGAATTTAAATTTCATCCTCGACCACTATGAACGATCTGTCTTTAATAGTGCACGATGTCTGATGCAGGAAGCACGAAGCAAATAATTTTTCTGTCCAATATCTACTAACTATACCACTAACTATTCCACTAACTATAAATTTAGTAGATATTGGACAATAAATATTTTTCATTGTGTATACAACTTGTTCCGAAAATGTATGTTTTACTACATATATTTGGATAGAGGAGAAAATTCTAAACCGAAAGTTCCTTTACCATTTTTTGATATAATAAGTAGTTTTTAATCCCTAATGTATCAAAATCGTTAATTTTTAATATAAGAAAATATATATCTATAGATATTGCCTTATAAATATAGAATACTGTAAACATGCATGGATGAAATTTTTTACCCATTGCCACCATTTTTCGTGTATTTCAAGCTCAACTTATAGAAATATAACACTGGCTTATTTATCAAATATTTCTGTAGGAACCTTACCTAATTTCGAATATTCCACGGGAATATTTATAAAATATATGGTTAAGATTTCATAATCTCCGCTATTCTTCGGAACCCTTCCCACATGCCAGTAGAGATATAAAATTTCATAAGAATTCAAGAAATATTCTCGCGGAAGATTTCAAAATCATCATTTTTAAATGCTTTAACACAATATTTACTGGAATGTTTAATGACCATTTCAGAAATATTTCAAAGAAAACTTTGCTTACTTATTTAAATATTTCACTAAATTACTTATGCAAGATCCAATAGATAGTTTATATAATCTAATAACAGAAACTTTTTGGAAACTATCATAACGATTATTCATAACGTCAATCAGAAAATAATCCCCCAAAGGGGACTTTTTATAAAAAATTATGTACATTATTACATAAAAACATTCTGAAAAATTTTAATTTGTATTACTTTAACACGATTTCGTGTAAGGTTCCCGTAAGATTAACGAAATATAACGATAAGATATCAAATATATGTGTCCGTAAAATATTACATGAAAACATTCTGAAAGATTCCAATTTTTATTACTTCAACCTTTCATGAAAAGAAATAGATAAATTACAGAAGCTTTTTAGAAAAAACTTTTACATTAATTAAAAAGCTTATACGAACTTTGCAAAAAAGATTTCAGAATACTTTCATAAAACATTCTACTTAACGAACTTCTCATAACTGATTATCCTAAGTTTCACGCAACATTCGCGTACGATTAAGAAGATATTACAGAAAAGATTTAAAATTTACAACCATGAAATATCACATCAAACCTTTTAGAGATCTTTCAAGGACTTTACATGAAATATTTAAAGAATCAATACAGGAACCTTTCACGAAAGGAAATAGAAAGATTACAGTAGGCTTTTTGAAAGATGTAACGGTTACGTCGGTTAAAATGCTTGCAAGATGTTTGCGAAATAGATTTCAGAATCTTTCTCGGAAAGATCAAGAGAATGATTTATTAAACATTACGGTAAGTATTTATGGAAGATTCTGCCTTCGGAGTTTCTAAACGCCAACTGGTCATATTGTCACTCCCGTACTTCAGCTATAAGAGGAGAAATTTCCCCACTATGAGATGTTAACAAAATAAGATTTGTATACGACTTACGTAGTCAATAACCCTTTAAAAGTTCAAAAATCGAAATTCGTACTAAAAAACCTTAGAAACCAACTCCAAAATTACAATTCAGACCAATGCAATCAAAGGAGGGGAGCGATGAACATAGGATATGGATGATAAGCATAGAATAGCATGAGTTCACCAACGAAATACTCTACTCATTCTACTGTTTCACAAATATTTTGAAAATAGTACTTTACAGTACTAGACCGCAAAGTTACATATTACGGCCTAGTAACGAACATTATTTTTTGTCGAACATCTCCGTAAAGTATAATTTTATATATGGGCGCAATATATTATTGAAATAATTATAAAACAATTCTTAAATTTTGTAGAATTTAAATGTATTTCATGAAATTTTTCAACCTACACTATAATCTTCCGTAAATTATTCCGAAAACAGAAATTACGAGTGTGTAAAAATATTCCAGGAATATTTCAGTGAATTATTATTGGAAGATTTCAATTATTTCATTTAGATGTTCCAGTAATATTTCCAGCTGTGCGACAAGTATATTAATTCAGAGTATAAGTTACAAAATAATTCATTTTAATTTTTTATCTCCACCGTGAGAAATTATATTCCGTAATATAAGTATGTACGCTGTACACATAAATTTGACGTACAAATTACAAAAGCGAATTTTTAAAAATGTTAAAATTATCAATGTTTTTTATTTTTATTGAAGAATACTTCATATATACTCATCATTTTAATGGCATATATGATTATTCCAAAGAAATTTCAAAGAAAAAAAGAAATGTGATTAAAAATATAATTTTATTATTAAAAAAATCGATCATTGGTTCAATGAGAAGAAATATTATTTCCAGAATTTTCGTTTATGATAAAAAGATACTGAAGTTGAAGTATTTAAAAATATTTTTTATATAAAAGCATAATTTACTCCAGACCGACAAATTTTTTGTCATCCACGAAAAATATGTTAGAACTAAAATAAACCATATATTATGATGAACGGAGCGGAAACTTACGGATTCAAAAGCTCTAGTGCCTTGCTCTATAAGTACTAAGCTGAGTGCATCGCAGGCAACATATCATTTCTCTAAGTCGTTCATGTTCCTTATCCTATACTTTTTAAACAGTGACGAAAACTTTATTCGTACAAGTCGCACCTTCAAAACACTTTAAAAGAAAAAAATAAGAATTAAAAAAATTATTTTAAGTTAATTGTTCTATAATAAAAATTTAATAAGATTCTTTTAATTCGTATGCCATGGCTCATATATCTATACGTATTTCTGAGTTATAGCAAAGCAAATATTAAAAAGAGTAAAGAAGTAGAAATTTTGTTATATATTTAATAAAAAGTAACTTTTAAAATCTAATACTAATAAAATTAAATAAAATTTACATTTTGTATCAAGTAAAAAATATGATCTATGTTAATCTCTCTCTAAAATTTTCTTCTAGGTCACACATCTAAATGCATCTATCTTATTGACATACATCATTAGGATAGATATACCTAAGTAGGTAAAGCGCATCCTAAATATAGTGCGACAAATTAAATTCAGTTTAGTATTTCCACAAGGATACGAACGAACAGTAATAAATGGTTTTATAACTTCAAATGATCAACGTATCCGTTAAGGTTTATTTTTTCTATTTTCATTGAATATTCCACGCCTATAGAATATAATTGGAGATATGAGCAATTCAGTACTCGAGCAAAACGAATTATCGCGTAATCACCTTGCGCGAAATAAGCCGATAAATCAATCTAGAGCGATTCTCTCAAAGCTCGGCGCGTTCGAAAGCTCGGGTAATACGGAAACACACTTCTCTCCGCAGCGTATAAGCCGTGCCGTAGCATGCACGCGGCAGCGTAGCTCGCATGTAGACATCTCGAATCGTGCTCAACATTATTTCGTCGCCCATAGGCGGCATTGAAAATCCGACGCACCGAGCGGGCCCATCATCCCCCCCCCATCTCTCTCTCTCTCTCTCTCTCCCGCCCACATAAATCGAATATGTTTACCGTGGGTAAACACGGGCGCTAAGCTCTCTTTCTCCCTGGAAAATCCAAAACGTATATACATTAGCGCCGTGTAATACACGAGCGCGAGCACAAAGCCCCTCGCGCTCTTTTAATTGCGGCGACGATTTGTCATGCCAGAGGCGCGGATTTTCCCATACTGCAGCCGCCGTGCGTATCGGCCAACGAGGCATTTATATTCCGATATACGTCGCGGAGCGACGGCGGCTTGCACTGGTGGAAGGTAGTAGTAGTAGTAGTAGTACCTACATGCTATGCGATCGATATATGCAGGCCGTGCTGGCCGTGCAGCGGCGGGAACAGTGCCAAGCCGACGATAAATAATACGAATAAAACGACGACGACGACGACGCCTAAGCTCGTACGTATATATACTTGCGAAAGGCCTGCGAAGCCTGCGTGCTCTGCATAACAGACTGAAAAGAGAAGAGAGAACGCTACTCGCGGATATATGTACGTGTGTGTGTATGTGAGAGAGAGAAAGAGAGAGCCGAATGGTTTTTTACACGTAGCCGCGAACCGATGGCTAGAACTACGCCAGGAATGCGGAGCTTAAGGGTGCAAATGTCGGAAGAGCTGGCGGAGCCACTGCTGGAAACGATACTATTCAGAGTCCTTATACTAAACGACTATGAGACTTTCACATGCTCGCTAATGACAAGATGAAGATTAATTCCATGGGAGAATTTCGAATTACTACCTGATCTTCGTTGATGGAAAGTTCCATAATTTAGTTCACGCATTAGTGGCTTAATATCCTTCACACTAACGAGAGAAAAAATTGCCTCTATTAAAGCCGTCCAAATGAATCTCATCGAAAATAATCGAATAGATATTTTATTGATTTTATGATTGATTCAGTTAATTCGATGAAATATGCTCTCAATTCAATCTAATATCTTTGTTTCAGTTAAATTATTTAATTTTTCGTATTTAAATGGAGCTTTAATCGAGTAAATATGTTATCAGTTTTTGGCCTATGCGACTGAATAATTTTTGCGAATCTTTTCGCTGTGAATAGGTTTTCAGGCACCATATTTTTATTGCATAATGTTATTTTAAAAAATTTAAACTGCGATAAATAATTATGTAAAGCAGTTCATCAATTTTTAGTTCTCAAGTTCTATATGTATATCAATTGAAATATTATAATAAGCTTTAATTAAAACGAAATTGTAAAATCTACACTTCAATACTTACAATCGATTCCATCACATCAAAATGCACTAATTTATATGTAATGACGATTTTAAAATGTAAAGTGTCGATTTTAAAATTTTACTTCGATTTCTGATTTTTAACGCTTATAATATTCCAATTGCATATGTACATAGATCTCGAGGACTAAAAATTTGCTTTACGTAATTATTTATCAGAGTTTCAACGTGAAAGACTAACTTTTGGCGTTTTATACAACCTTAAGAGGATGTAATAACTCTTTTTCACCATTAAAAATACTTAATATAAAAAAAGAGTAGCAATTTACGTAGTTTATCTTCTACGAAGAAAAATGTTAAGAACGCCCAAGAAGTGATATTAATTTTACACGAAGCCAAAATGTAAAAAGAACGGTTTAACTTATACGCATTGTTAAACGTAATTAGTTTCGCCAATTAAATAGAATTTTTTTTTTTATTTTTTCCAAAACAAAATTGTCAAAAAATGCATAAAAATACATTACAATACAATCTATTTTATACTAGAAATAAAAATAAAAAAACTATCTATTTTTAATATTAAAATAATTTATAAACCATATTTGTCACTCTTTTTAACTATATACTGATCTAATTAATTTTCCCATAATTATAGGTATACCACTAAATTACTTCGAGATAATTTATATACTCTATACGTTTAAGATGATTACTATTATGCTTTTATTAAATAGGTATATTGATTTTTCAAGCCTGTTTTTATTGCGAGTGTCCTGCCGCAGCGAGAAAAGTTGTTACCACTGCGTAATCTGGGGCTGCTCATATTTCACCACCGTACAAGAGTGTCGATAAAAGGTGAGAGCTACGGAACGTGAGAGTGGCGGTGAGCATCTCCCGGAATGTGCAACACGGAGACACTCGAGATTGGAATACTTGTTACTATAAGGTTACCGTTTCACTGGCCCACAAAATAAAAAAGTCGTTTGCGCGATGGCCTAGACTATGATATCCCCAAGTATTTTATTCTGTTGGAGTCAAATATGACATCAGTTTTCGTACTGTATATCAGAATTTGAAGACATTCCTCACTTTAAAAATTTTAGAATATGATGATAGTGAAGTTAAAAATTATTTTAATCATTTTATTGCTGATATTCTAGAGTAGTCATATACTACAGAATCAATATTTAATTATCAATATACGATTTATCTTCTTTACGAAATAGCAAATCAAATTTTTTAATCATTACATAGTGTTACGAATCGAAGCTCCCAGTGAGCAAGACGAGTATGATCGTGAACCCGTAAATATATGATAATGAGTTTTGTATGCACAAATCCGAAAAATCAAGACACGCAGCTCGGCATGAATTCTCCGGTAGCAACAGGCGGAACGTCAGCGGAACGTGAGTGTCGAAGGCGCATGGCAACAATTATTAAAAGTCAGCAGAGCAGCCAACAACGAATCCACGAGGTACTGAATCATTGGCACCAGGATCCAACGTCAGAGTAGGGGGGAAGAAACGGACAGTTGAGGAGAAATAATCCCCCACTCAAAACCCCTGGGCGAAGGTATAATAACTAGAGGGGGTTTCATTTTTACATAATAGGCACGACCGTATTTTTCAAAAGTACTTTTTTTGACTAATACTTTTTATGATTTAACTTCACGTAGAAATGTTAATTTAAGAGATTAATTAATTTTTGCAATGCCTTGTGTAAAAAAACTAATATATCTATGGATTTTAAATCGCTTTTATAGGTTTAGTTGGCGAGAAATCAATTTTACATTATCATGTTAAATAGTAAAAAGTTTTGTTTTAATTACACCCACATCTTTTATATACCTATATCAATTTCATGTAAAATATCCTTCATTCATGTAAATCATATCCTGATAAGTAAGAACGAAAAATCGAGTATTTTTATCAACTTTAATTATTTCAAAGCGCTTTTACGAATTTAATTTGTGCACAATTAATTTTACAACAAATTGTTTGATAGAAAAAAAGTTTTGTTTTAATTTAACGTTAATACACTAAAAAATATGATTTTTACAAAAAAATTCAGGCACAAAAAAGTTGTATTTCGGGTAGTTTTAATAGTTCCATATGTCTTTTTGTCATTTTCCTAAAAAATCGATTTTTCAAATTTTTTTTATGCTTCTATTATTATATTTTGTAATGGATCACCTTAAATTGATCCTTTTATATTCTTATATCATATACAATATTTAAACTAGGGGGCCCCTAAGTTATCATATATATCATATATATCATATAATATTGTATCATATACAATATTTAAACTAAACCCCCTGCGTGTCTCGCTGCGCTCGACACGACGATCCCCCTGCTCCTCGCTTCCCTCGTCGCACTACCCCGCACTCTATGTAAAAACGCACATCTCAGAATAATTTTATATTTTCATCAGAGTAAAAATTGCAACACTTCAAATACTAAAAATAAAAAAAAAAATTTGTTTTATTATCTACAACCTTTGTATTTGAGGTTTTTGCCGAAAGTTAAACCACGTCATGTTATAGCCCAAAATTGTTCATTTTTTATAATTTTAGCTGTTTGAAATCGATTTTTTAGCCTTAACTCATCAGGAATTGATTTTATAAAAAAATGTTTGAGAGATAATTTTGTATTATTACACAGCCACACAAAAAAAAGAAAGTGGTCTGGTCCAGAACACTGACTATCATATCCTTATGTATTTTGATGTGCTGATCT
>JAYJLV010031226.1:0-29006 GCA_036873485.1 Torymus texanus | reverse complement strand
AAGAAATATATATATATATATATATATATATATATATAGATATAATGTGGAAAAAATACATTTGTTAATTAGAGAAAGCTTTTTGCACCAGTATTGAATCAGTTTTTCTTTTAAATTGTACTTTTACTTTGTACTTTTTAATTTATTATACTAAATTGAATTTGAATACGGAAACTTGACCATATTATAAAATTTGATTAGAATAATTACTCACACATATGAAACGTGTATTAAAAGTATTTGTTTACATTGTGTTTTTTCTCAAATACAATTTAAAAGTAGTTTTGTATACTTTTTCGAAAATAAAACAAGTATTAATGAAATAAGCTGAAGTTGTTTTAGAAAACATTGTTGGTATAGTTTCTTTATAAAGTGCTATTACGTCTTTCAAAGTTTACAAAGTTCACAATTGAATCAAAAGTTAGGCTGTACATGAAGAGTTGACATTCTAATGTGTTGTATTTTAAAAAAATAGGTATAGGCATACAAAAAATATATATAAATATCAAAGTTTATTTTAGAAAAAATAATTTAGTAAAAATTATAAATAGTTTTGTACAAGTTACCATACTGTCTTATAAAGATGGGACTATAGAAACTAAAAACTTTACCATACTTTACAGACAATTTTTACAGTACAATATAAAAAAATTTTCTTTTTCAGTATAGTAATTTCTTATAAACATTGGTACAATACTTATATTAATTATACATTGATAATCTTTTAATGTCGTTAATACATCGTTACATAAATAGTCAGGATGGTCCAGCGCATTAATTCGATTGATGATCCATGAAATTCCAGATTAAATTAGGATAGAGATTCTCCATTACAACGCGCAAAGCAGTCGGGAAAGCTCTGTGGATGTTCGATCGAGTATTAAAGCGTATTGTAAACAGTTTATTCTGATGCAGACACTACGAACACGAAGCATTCGGGAATCGCGCTTGATCCTCATTTTCGGCAGATGATGGCGGAGAAAGAGGAGAGGTTATCGGCAAATCTACGATGGACAGTGGGGCGGATGTAAAGACCACGATTCTGTTGTTCGCACTTAGAGCCGGGATAATTGATCGATAATGAGCGGGCAACGCGGGCCAAAGTATACGTATATATACGTATGGCTCGGAGTATGTGCGTAGTCCGACCGCAAAGAGATGACTGTGCAGTTTGCGGATACTGCCCAACGAGCTTGGCTGCAGAGTAAGTGTATATATGTGTGTGTGTGTGTGTGTATGTGTGGATGTGTGTACGTGGCCTTTTGTTCGCATTATCCGCAGGCTGACTCTCCTTTTTGTGTTCGAACAGGCGTTGCTGGCACGGCTATAGCCACCGACGGGCCGCTGGCACTGGCGCTGCGCCGGCGCTAGAACTTTATGGACTAGATCTAGTTAGGGATGTAGCGCGGCATGGACAGAAACTTTTTTGTTTCTTACGCAAGTGAGAACGCCCCTGGCGTTCTCGCGCTCCGGGAACTTGGTAAAAAAGTGCAATTCTCTTCATGAACGTTTAAAGTCTCGTAATGTCGTTCCCGCCGAGTTAAGCTATCAATTTTACGAGGTTTCTATGAGATTTTGCCTTAATCGGTGCCTAATTTTTGCTCCGATATATTACGACACTCGTAAAGTCTTTTTACTCAAATCAAGCGCTTGATAAATTGCAAGTGAAAAGATGTTTTACATCAAATTTATGATAAATTAGGATAGCTTTTCTTAATCAATTAGTGGTTCCCATTAGTTAGTTTTTGGAAAAAAAGTTTGTGAGCAAGAGTTTGTTAAAAATTTATTATTCAAACATTAAATTTGTTTACTGAAAGTCTATATCAATATAATGAAACGATAATACTTTTTTATTTTATTTTATACGGTTGTTATTTTTTAAACAAAGTTTTGCAAAGTTTCATTAACATTTATATTAACAGTCTTTTTAGAGACAAAGAAGGACGTGAACAATCGGTGCATGTGTTGTCGTAAATCGGGGGATAAATGTCTATGTTTCTTATCTGAAGCAGTGATTCTCCCCTTTTTCGTCCCCTTCCTTCCTATAAGGTAGGTGAAAACCCACTTGTTTTCTGAAGGGGGCTGCGGACGGCTTCTCATCTGGCGTCTTCATTTGTCAACGCGTGTGTTCCCGACATTAAGGAATTAGAGTCTAAACTCGTAGCAATGATTAACTGCACTCCCAACACTTAAGCACCAAATATATACCAACGGCTTGTATTTTGAAAGTTTACAGATATATAAATAGGTGGCGATAATTCATAGCTTTGCAACAAAAATACGTCACGGTTCAATAGAACTTCCAACTGTAAGATTTCACACGATTTATCCTTGGGGAAGCCTGTATTATTGGTAAATCAATTCAAGTGACCACTTACCAAAGTAATTATCATTATGGCGCCTTGTTATGAAAGCTCTGTTTACACAGCTGTTGTCACTTGCTGCGGCACTGGCCGCAGCCGCTACTAAGGGTATTGTACATAAATGAGAAACCAGCGGTAATTACCACTAAGTAATCGAATTGACAGTGCCAAAGAAAATTAGTCGCTGATATATAACTCAATCGAGTTTAATCGCCGTTTTCCTACTACTGTACGTAAAACAAATCCTTTTTACATCGATGTCAGAGCATGAAGTGTGATACTTTCTTTCACAGCGCACGTATAGTTCACGTACAGTAGAAGGAAAAATAATGTTTGATACTTGGGTGTAAAATCCTACATTACACTCTTGTACTGAAAACTTATACTATTATCGGTTATTCATTGACTTCAAAATTACACCTCTAAAATTAATGACATGAATTGCTGAAGACCAATTTACATTTAAGCGAGACAGTATTGATAGTGTTCATAAAGATAAAGTATTACGGTGCTTTGTGAGCGCGTGACACTAACTTTTTAGCGGGCTGCGCTGTAATAACTTAAGGAGATAAATTCTTTTAGAGGTGCGTACACGCGTTCATGTGGCCCATTTCGTCGTAAAGTTACCTTAGTATACACCAGGTGTATTGTCAGTCTACACGCGTCATATAGTACTCAATTGTGAATTGACAGTCTGAGAATCTGCTTCGTAGCTAACCAATGTCTTTTAAAACATTTCCAGTCAATCTCCGGATATATCAATATTTGTTAATAAATATCAAAGCATTCTAATATAAAAAATGAATTTAATACGATTGGTGTACGATATATTGTTGAATCGTGCAAAAAACAGTTTAATTTAAATGAATTTGTTCCACTGGAGTTAACTAATTCAAAAGTAATTTTGCTCTGACGTAGCAGCACGTAAGTGGATAGCACGTACAGCGTAGCTTAAAATATTTGCACGTGATATTGATGATGTCCGATAAGTGAAGAAATTGGTGCACATAGAAGGAGCAGCCGATAGGATAGTTATTATCCCTCTGTAGGAAGAAGCAATTATAAAAGATAAGAAAGTACCTGGGTGTAGGTCATCCAACAGCAGGGTTCCACCTGATTGGAGTCGAGGCCCCAGAAATCGAGCTCCTCCTCGAAGAGCGGGCCGCACACGTCCGTGGGATAGTGCAGTTTGCCCGTACGATAGTAGTTCAACACCTGAGCGAAGACGCCCGGGTGCCTGTCGAAGAAGTACTCGTTCAGTATGGGGTCGTAGTTGGCGAGGGCTTCGGTGAGCCTCGAGAGCCGAGTCGCGGGGATCTTCTTTAATGTGGCCTTGTACGTCTCGTGCCTGATGCCACCGACGTTTAGGACGACGCGGTTCTCCGCGTCCATGTTTATCAAGTTCATTTTTTAAGCGTCCTCGCTCTGCTACCGCTGCCCCGCCCGTTGCTCCCGGCTGCATGAATTAACCTCGTGCCGGCTTGCCTGCAAAGAAAAAGACTCGTGAAAAAAAAAACCGCACCGCTATATACCTATCACACTACTGGTCCCCGAAAACGTGACTAGGCACATAATTCCGCCCGGAAATCGCGTTGGCTATACGTGACACTGCTTCCAAGCGAATTTCTTCGGTGAGATTATGCGGATACCATATCGATTCTTTTCTTTATTTCCCCGTGGCAAATTGACTTTTCGACGATATAACTTACCGGCAGCGAGCTAAACGAGATTTTATTGAAATCTTGTGGATTATCGCGAGAAATAAAATTTAATGCCTGCCTGGAGTTTATGAACGCACATTCTGCGTGGGGAAAAGATTACCTGAGGAATTTTTAAGTTTATCGAGAGGATTTGGGGAACGTTTTTATCAGTCACGATTAAATCTTTGATGTGGCATTCTCGTTCTTTTCACCCCGTCACGTTTACTGGAGCCCGTTAAGGTAGTATAGATCACTTACGAGTTTAACCCTTTCGGAATAACCAAAGATCAGATTGATTTGCCATCAATATTTTACAGAAATTTGTGAAAAATTTAAAGACACGGATGAATCTGAACAAGATTTTGTATAGAAGTGTTCGTAACATAGATGAATCGATCTTGGAAATAATAGAATGAATGACAACGACGAAATATCGACGAATTTTCGTTAAACTGATTGTCTAAAATGAAAATAAATTAATTTAATTCTTTTAGATAAGGTATTTATCAGTACACTTTCGATACTTATCTTAAAAGTATAATAACTTTAAAAAGAGTTGATATTTGAAAAAACAAATGGAAAATTATTTTCTATATTTTTCTTTATTTTTGTATTGTATGCGATACTTTCATAAACTGAATGATTAATTTTGTAAAGAGATTTCTTAAAATGAAAATAAAACAATATTTTCTGCCCGCAACACCTTTCATTATAAGTTGAAACCCGTGAATCCCAATGTCGAAAATTCTTTTAATTTGTATTCAAAATTGTTATCACTTTCTGTAAACAATACAGTTTCAATAAGAGATTTTATCTTTACTTATCGAATATCAAGTATTTTGTTTCCGTACACTAAATTTTGAATTTTGTCAATACTCTTTAAGTGTTACTGAATGCACGACATAACACCGTTATTTGAGCTTTAATGATAGCAGATATTATTCCAAGAAAGAATAAGGTTTTGGTAATACAAAGTACAAAATGTTCTTTTTAGTTTCAGTGACGACTTTCTCTAATGAAAAATTTCTCATACTGCGAAGTTTACATACACGAAACGCATACTATGTATTGCGAAAATGCGCATATTCGTAGTATGGTTTAATCACGAAATATTAAAACTTTAGTATCTAGGTCAATTTCCGCACCTTTTATTTGAACTTTAAGACAATATTACGAAAATGAGGTTGAGCAGTATCAGACAATCAATAATTGCGCATATTAAAAGTCGGTAAATTTTTTGAAAAATAAATATGATTTGTAACGATTATATTTAAATACATTTTAACTGTTATTAATAACAAAGTTTATTGAAAATATTATATGTTGGATGAATTGAATATCGCAGTTAACTTAGTAAACATTGATTTGACAATAATTATTGTTACAGGCCATGATAACGTATTTTGCACATTGGACATAAAAGATTAAAAGAATATTTTTTATTAGTATAAATTAAACCAAATTAATTATATATAATATCATACACCGAATTTACTGAATAATCAATCTCATTTTAAATAAATAAAAAATAAAATTTCTAGTTTATGTTTTTTAATTTCATTCAATTTTTCTCTTTTAAATTAGGCTATCAATTATATTTGATTTTCTGTCTCATAGCCGCATCAAATGAACCGAAATTGATACTCTCTAATCAGTAGAGCTTGTTTCCATGTATCATGCGTATATTTTGCATACCCTAATCTAAAAATGTGTCTAACGGACTGTCCTGCTGGGTCTGTGCCAAATGGTTGACGTCGTTCGGATTATACCGCTTGGCATATGCCGTATGGTTAATGCTGCCGCAATGTGTTTTAATTTATCTAATACGCATATTTATTGATGATCAATACTGTTAAGGATGAGTTACAGTTTCCTACTGATTAACATAATTGAATAGATCTATTCAGAATTAAAATATCAACAATTTATTTTAATTCAGTCGCAGTTTCAAATAAATGATGAATAATTTTTTTCAACACAAGTATTAAATTAGGCATCTTTGTGCCTGTAAGCTACGTAAAAAATCGCGAATTCCAAGCGTTTTTCGAAGAAGCGAAAAATATTATTATTTTCCAGTAGAACAGGGAATAATAATATTATTTTCGCTGTAATGGAGGGTAATATTTATATTAACTATTTTTTGCATGACTCTTAATGCCCAATCACGCACTTAACTTTCATGCGTAAAAAAGGCGTTATTATGCTCTTCTTGAATACGATATCTAATTAGGGAAGAAAAGCTATATCAGATTCGGGTAAGGTGTTTTTGCCCTTATCTCTTTTTCATGCTGAACACCCCATCGTTGCTTAAAATAGCTCGTTTTCTCCTCTTATCGCATTAGTAATATTACTCCCGATTTCACTATAATGGCCATTGACTTATCAACAACAATGTTACTTTATATTGACACGCAACATCTCATCAAAGATGTGGGGAACGAGAGAAGAAACGAGTTCTGTCCGATTCAAGACAATTTTTCTTATGCTTTTGATCGGCAATGCTACCTGAAAAATCCCCGGGATGTCGAGTTAGGTACAAAAAACAATAATTTATTAGTTTATAGATATTTTCGACGCATTCATCTAACGGAAAAACCTCCTTAATAACTAATAAAAGTTCAAATTATTTAACAATGTACACTACAAGATATAATTCTTTTTACTTTCAGTTTAGTCAAACTTTGAAATTGCAAAACTGCAAACAAATTTAGTGGAAACAATCACGAAACGCGTAAGTTTTGTCATTTTGTCTGGCGTTTGTAATAATGTTACGAAACTTCGTATTGATCTCAGGAAGAAATATACTCACCAAGCATCGACGTATTAAAGACTAAAAAGTTGCACCAAATGTTGGATTTATCGACCGAATTTCTCAATAAAAAATAGAATCGCGTCCGGCGTTTTTCAGATATTGGTCCATTACAATCAGAATACAGCGAAATTTAGAGAATGAAATAGCGTCTTTCTTTTATAAATCTAGTTTTATTGTAGTATTTCGTAAAGGTAAATAATTATCTTGATTTCAGAATTCTCTGCCGCATGGCGATTATACATCACAATTTTGTTAATGTAAGTTTTTCGGAGGACGTTACATACTTTCCAGATTTTTCATCAAATACCGTACAAAAACAGTGAATAAACAGTACATAAATAGTACATAAATAATTTCTTAAACAATTCAAAGAAAAAGAAAAGGCATTATTGTATGTTTATCTATTGTTATGTGTGCATACTATGTACAACGTAATGAGGCAGATCGAGTTGTAAAAAGCGATATGAAGACAGCTTGAAGATGCGAGTCATATCGTACCGTTATGACATCGAGTCGAACATCATTTATTTATTTATTTGTGAGTTGTCGTTTATGAATAATATATCACTAAGATTAAAAATGTTCACTAATATCCACTATAATATTTAAAATGGAGATAACCTCTAGGGAGTATTAGCACATTTGCGTTACGTAGACTTTTTCTGTTTTATAAAAGTAAAGTAGAAAATATTGTAATACGTAACAGAATATGTATGTATACAAGAAATTAAGAATATAGACACATCATGTAGAATTGTGATTAACGTAATGTATTTTATTTTCTTCTTATCGGTATGATTAAAATTATTATTTTTTACAGATAAAATGTGATTTCACTCGATATTATAATCGATTAAATTCATTCAATGACTCATATTTGTTTTTAATAAACAGAATTCAGATTCTGCAGCTTTTAGTGATTATAAAATTTTAATTTTTTTTTAATTTTTTAATTTTTTTTTTATTTTACATTACCGCGAACAGCCTGTTGGCCCAGTAAGCGGGGGCCTTCCACCACATATGTGTGGAAGTAGTGCCTAATCCTAACATCCACCCTGGGAAGCCTCTCCGGTGACACACCATGCCGGTTAAGCCGGCACTCTCTGACCCCGCGGGGCAATCGGGTCCGCTTCCCAGTGGTGACCGCTCCGGAGAAGGTTCGTATTTCAGGAGCCAGCTCCTCGCTGGTAAGGCCGGCGATTATACTTTCACCTACCTACTAAGTCCTTACACTGTTTCTCATTCGCCCAGGCAAGTGCCTGTGAGGTAGGGAAACCCGGAATTACACTGAAGGAAAATTCCGGGAAAAACCTACGTCGTAACAGCCGGTGCCTAGGGTACTTTTCCCGTTGAAAAATACTCAGAAAAAAAATCCGAGTGATTTCGCCGGGAATCGAACCCCAGACCCCTGGAACGGTGTTGTTTCTGTGCCTAGCACGCTAACCACTGAGCCAACACCGTTCTTTTATAAAATTTTAATTAAAATCAATAGAATACAGCCAATTATTGTTTATAGAAAATATTACCAAAACTAATAAAAAATAATAGTTAGTAAAACAAATACTACATATTATATTTTAATAATAAAAAATTTTAAAAACATTTCTACTTTATTAACAAATGGTACCTTTAAAGTGCAAAAACTTTATGATAAAAAATAAACGTGCAGAAATTAATATAAAAGCAAACTTATATTAGAATCTCTACTTTTTGATAGGAAACTCATAATAACGAAAATTTTTCAATTTTGCTTTAAGTTTATAATATTTTAATTGCATTTTCATACTAAGACACTGGATGATAAAATGAATCCAAAATAGAACTATCTTTACAAAAGTGTTTAAAAAGCGTGAAAACGATTTTCTAAAAAGTATAGAGTTATAAATGTACACTATCCATATATATTTAGTCAACAAAATCATTACATGAAAATTTAACATCAACTTTAAAGATTATTCATTATTATAAAAATAATGAAAAATTACTGCAATTCATTCGCATTTAGCTACCTCAAACTCTAATATATTGTTTTTTATTAATAGTGCACATGGCTTTTTGTATTGATAAAAAGATCCATGAAAATTTTACGATGTTCTCTAAACTAATATAATCTCATTTCCATTATCACTCTGAATGTGTTATTAATGCTAATTTTGAATATCGTAAATACTTGTGCATCCGAAAAGATTAATTATTGTAGCTTACGGAAAATATTGAAACTTTTATAGATTCCATTATATATTTCTTAAACCTCAATACAGATTTAGTAAGGTTAAATTAACCGTGTAACTGTTGGAACAGTTGTAAAGATGTTTAAGTGCTTGCGAAGCATTACGAATAGGATACGTTATTTTTTCGCGAATAACGACACAGGCTCCAACACGATTAGATCTTTAGACAGCGTCTTGGCATCTATACAAGTACTCCTATCGCGCAAAATACAGAAAGGGCCACCGCCCCGCATTCGTATCGCAAAGCATCAGCGCGTGTTTTTCCAGCTGGCTTATTCGATAAAAGCCCAACGAAACGAGTATTTTACGCGTTTCCGTCTCTCTTCTTCTCCTTCCCTTTCTCCCTTTCTCTCTCGTGCCATCGTCCCTCTCTCCCTCTCTCTCTCTCTCACTCTCTTTCGAATTAAAATTTATGACGACCGTTGTTGAATGATGTGCGCAGTGCTGCGCCAATTGTATTGCTGAGCATTGCTTTCAGTACGATGACTGTTGAATTGTTTAATTGAATCATAAATGTGGATTCGAAAGGAAAGATTCTCTTGCGCAAAAGAAGAGCGCGAGACTTCAAAAGTAGGTCACTTGGCATGGATGCAGGAAATTTGAGCTTTTTCGATTATCTCTAATAAAAAAATCGTTATGTTCTGGCACTATTATACTTTCTGCCGAAGGGAAAAGAGAGAAAAAGTTTTGCGACAAATAAAGCGCGCCGAAACTAGCGAAATGATGACGACAGCGATCGCGAAGATGTTGTGCAAACAATTTTGACATCATGTGTGGTTTCACCTTTAATATTGGAAGTCTCACATTATGATATGGCTCAAGCGCAAATGTTGTATTCGTTAAATTATTTATTCATTGAATCTCATTATACTTGGACAAATAACAGAACATTTTTTATTTTTAGAATAACTGGATATAGATTTGACCCCTGGCTATATAAAATATATTGTTATTCAAAGCAATTCCAAGAATGTTCTGCAGCCGATATCCTAGTCATTGATCAAAATAAATGAAAAAAGTAATTGCACAAGTGGACGAGTTCACCAATACCATTAACATATATAAATAAGGTAACATAATAAATAATAATAAGAAATTCAAATTAATAAATGTATATGCGAAATAAGTCTTTACAATTAAAATTATTTGTTTGTTTTTAGTATAATTTTTTAGAAATCGTTTTGAATATTAATAAAAGATAAGGATTTTTTGTGAGTGATTTTAACCAAATTAAAGAAGTTTTGAATCAAGATAAATCGAATTCAGTTTGATTTGGTTTGTCATTGGCACTTCAAAAGTTTTAGCATTACGGAACTTTTTAAAACGTGAAAAGTAATGTCAATTTCAATTTGAAATAAAATTCATTCTCAACTAATAAGTCCAATTTTCATTTAATTCACTTACTTCTCAGTATATTAAGAAAAAGTTCATTTTTAACATGCATACAATCCCACACGGTCATACATACGCAGGTACAAAGAGACGACAAAAGTTCGTCGACAACCCGTTTCCATTATTATTGAAATAAACTCTACCAATGGCAACGTAGCTGATCGCGCGGGTGCCCTGATGAAAACAGATAGAATCCCAGGAAAAGTAATCGCATTAAAAGGAAAAAAGCAAAAAAGGGAGAAGAGCAAGGAGGGAAAGAGAAAGAGAGAGATAGAGAGTGAGAATCCGCTCGAAGCTTCGGTACAGTTGCAACCGAAGTCTCAGGGATAGATTTTATATTTAGTTTTCTCCCTGCGCTCTTCCTTTTTCTCTTTTTCATTAATAACAATAAATCAACGCTTTTTCGCGTATATGCTGAGTTTTTTTTCAATAATTTCATAAAAACTCCGTGCATCGCGTGTGCGTCCGAGATAAGCTTTCTGCTCGCGTACATTATTAGAAACATAGTCTCGTGCTCTTATTATATACATATAGGTATATATGTACTCACGTCCATATATATACGGAACAAAATGAATATCTTGGGTTATCGCGCGCTGCGGGTGAGAGAAAAAGCGTCCAATAAATGGGAGCAGGGGTGGAAACTCGTATATTCGTCTGTATGCTTGTGTGCGCGTATATGTATACACATCCACAGAGGCGATTGATGCAAAGTCCTGGTGATTTGGGCAGTTGACGTTGACGAAGATCGATTGCAGCCGTCAACGCATGTACGTGTGTCTGTGCGCGCGCGTATATAAATGCCACACTAATAATCATCTTCTTTATAATAATCTGAAAAAGTATATAGGGAGGGAAAACCATGGATACAGCAGCTGGTCGTTAAATTCGGGGAGAGGAGGGTGATAATCATAATAACGAGGGGAAAAGAAGAAGCATCTCCTGCGATTTTTCTGCCGTCCGCGCTATCCTCTACATATATACGTGAAGAAAAATTTCATAATAAAAATTACTATTTTTTATATTAAGGGCAGAATAGACTGATATTTTAATTCAAATCACTCCTATTTATAGTAAAAATTGCTATTATTTGATAATCTTTACTACATAAGAAAGCAATTTTATTATAAAATGTAGTAATTTTCACGTAAAACTGAGTCTGTCCCACATTTATGTACTATAAAAAATAGTAATTTTTACTACGACATTTTTTCCTGTGTAGTCGTACTTTCGGGCTTTCATATCTTCGAGTAGAATTTGCATTCAGGCATTCCTGCAGTGACACAACGGGCTCATTGTCGCACGTCCGCCGTCGCTGTTGCAGCAGCGAGCTTTTTCCTTCACCCTCTTCGGCATCTATCTGCAGCCTTTGGCATTCCCCGTGTATGTCGATGTGGGGAGTTATGCGCATACATACATGCATTCACTATATGCAGAGCTGGCCATTCAGAAGCGCCCTTTCATCACCCTCTCCAGGACCGGATTTTAAGAGGTCTGCATGCTTCCCATCTCATTCTAATCGCGGGTGCTATCTATTTATTCAGTGCACAGGATGTATTTCGCGCTCTATATGGCTATGTTTTATTCTTGGCTTGCTGACCGAGGAGCAAAACAAACGAAGGGCGCGCAAAAAAGTACACTTGCGTGGCAAAATTACATGGAGAGAGGAAAACGAGTAGGAAACAGAGATACTAAGGGAGGAAAGAGAAACGTAGGCACGCGGCACGTGGCGGCGAGCGTGCGAGAGTGAGAAAGACAGATGAGGGTCGCAGGGGTGCAGGGGAGAAAAGAGAAGAACGATGGAGACAGCCACGGGTACGTCTCATGAATAATTAATGCGCGTAAAATATTTGCATCCCCCGTATTTGCGCGTTTGTCGAATACTGAATAACCGAGAGTCCGAGAGTCGCGCGTGGAGGCGGAAGGAGATAGCGAGGGAAACGCAGAGTGAGGAAGAGAGAGAGAGAGAGAGACGCCGGAGAAGGCGAGATGAAACGAGGGAAAGGGAAACAGAGAGATTGGCAGGTAAATCACGAGCTCGCCCTCCCGCGGGACTAGCTGCCATTTCACTTCGAAAATTACTGGCCGTTCTTTTCCATAGCGCGACAGCTCGCTCAACCATGTCGTAGTTCGATTAACTGCAATGGGGGGCGGAGAGATACACACACACACACACACACACACACACACACACACATATATATATATATATATATACACATTGTTGCCGAAAAAAGCATGACGGGGTGCCGCAATGCAGCTGAATTATTACGGACGCTTTTTTCTCTTTATTTGATTCTACCGAATAATCGATAAAAATTTTAAGGCTGACTGTACGTACCACCGAGACTAATCAAAAAGGACAGGAGAGCGGCGAGTAAAACTATTTTATCCGCATAATGCCTTTTTTCTCCCTTTGTGTTATTCCTTGATTTTACTTAAAAAGAAAAAGCCCCTCTTTTGATGTTTTCTGCACGACACATTGCTGCTGAGAGCTTTTGCTTTATCAGCTTTACGTACCACCAGATTGCGTTTTATATTCGCAAGGGGAACGAGCACATGTTGATTTATAAAGACAATACGAGACTTTTATTCATAGGCGGAATGTATACTCGTACATCGTCGCGTTTTTTCTCACCATCTGTATGAAAGTCTAGATACGGGAAGTCGACCGCGTACGTACTGATCAATTTAAAAGTAATTTAACGTTTTTCGAGAGCTTTAACAAAGGAAAAAGGGAATACGTCTGAAGAGATCTTATTAGATGTTCCAACAGTTCCACTTAAGCCTCAAAGTAACAAAAGGAGACGTGCTTTCGATTTTCCCTAGATGTAATTTAAATTTCCGACAATTTAAACTAGAATTGAACGCGGATTGCAGTGAAGTCTTATAATTTGTTACAGCACATGATCATCATGAATGTTTCGCACAGATTATTTACAATACAGTTGAATTGATATACTAAACATGTTTCAATGAATTCAATTCAATATTTTTGCATAGCATTTTTTTTTAGTTTTCAGTTCTATTGAAATAAGCATGTAATAGAAAACAAAAGTTTTACGATTTATAGCATTGAGAACATTTTACTCACTTTTCTACAACGAATAAGTAGAAGTAGATTCGAGATTTCGGTACTGAATTTCAATCGTAAGACGTACAAGACGACGTGATACTATCAGTATCTGCCTGTATAATCAAACTAATAATCGGAAGTGCAAGCGAGGCAGGAAGGTGTTTGCTTTCACTTTCGAAAAAAGTCTAGTCGAACGACACACGAGCAAGAAACGCGATCGTCTGTAGTAGCGCGGGCGCACAGTTACTAATACGAGGTGCCCGCGTTGTTCGAGCAGGCACGAGTTCCGGCGACAAGCCCCGGCATGTAGATTGCATGCATCGGGCAAGACGTGAGCTGTTGCACAAGCACATCGCTCTATATATATATAAGCGCCTACTTAAACGCCAAATCGTCTACACCAAATAATGCCACCCGCACGTTGTCTCTTGTTACGTGTTGCAAGCAAAATCGCATATTCTATTCGGGTTCGACATTCGACTGAATGATAACATCACAGGTTTGGGACTATACAGTTCACGCATTTTACCTATGACGAGTGGTTCGAGTAAAAAGTCCGACGTAAATGGACAAACAACATTTAGGAATTTTTTTATTTCTTTTCTGCATAGATAACAATATTGAAACTACTTATTTACATGACTTTCGGATCCGATTGCTTACTTTTATTTATCATTAAACACGTGAAAAATATATTTAACTATTTTTGTATTATTGTATATCTTGAAAGGTCCGTATTTATTCACACGTGTTTTATTCATCTAGTAATAAACTATTTTTTTCAGGATTCAAAATGCTGTTTTCTTTAACAGCTAGGCCAAGAGCTAAGCGTAGTTTAAAGTTGATTATCAATACGGTTAGTATTGCATTATAAATTTGAGTAATTTTCAAAAGAATAACATTTTTCATTTCCTTAATAAAGGTTCTTTTTCTTTAATTTTTTTTTTATCTTTCAAAACCCTCTAATGTTGTAGTTAACATACTAGCTGTAAATTCAAAAAATAGACGCCGTAATATTAGGTATGAATCTGTCTAGATTGAGATAATACGCACGCATACATATATACACGCACTAGCCCTTGCGCCATTTTAAAATATGATTAATATCGTAACTTGTTAGAAAAAAATCTACAGGAAATTTCTATACAAGTAGCTGTAAAAGATTTTTACAGTTTTTACTTAATGAACAATTCTACAGAAATTCTTGTAGAAAATATTTCAGGTTTGCTGAAGAAAAATTAATTATACTTTATTAAACATTCATAGGTCGAGGCAGCTGACCAAAACCCCCAGCATAGATGTTACTCTCTGCATGATACTACCCATAATGATCGTTTTATTTACATTCTTTAACTTATTAATGTTAAAAAAAATAATATTTATTTTTATTGTACAGATATTAAATAAATTCTGCTGCAATTTTTGACATTTTTACTGTGAATGAAAACTTTATAGGAATTTTGTGAAGGTACTACTTCAGGATTTCTTATATAAAACCCTGAAAAACTTCCTACAGATTTTTTTCCTACCGAAATTTTCTACAACAATGCTACAATAGAAATTAGTTCACATAAACACTCCTGATGTATTTTTCAATACCACGAGTAATCTAGATACACAACAAAAACAATATAATATAGGTATGTTGAAAAAAAAAGTTATACTATTGATTAAATACCATTCAATTTTAAACTTTACTAAAAGTCATACTTTCTATAATTTAAATAGTTTCAGGATTTCTAATTACTCCTCCCATTATTTCTCGAAATCCATGATATGCATGCTCTTAGAGTGCATTCTTTTAGAACAAGTTAAATCGATTTAGAGATAATTACAGTATAACCAGCATATAAACGGAAGTAGTTAGAATGCTCTTGTGACAAGGACTAATGACACTAATTGAATTTCCTCATTCCCACTACATCCTTAAACATGAATTGAAATCGATAGTTTAGTGATTGGCTCCAATCAGTGTTAATTAACAATATATGTTAATTCAGAATCGTTTTGGCAGTTTCCATATTAATTGAAAACTTTTTAATTGATACTACACTATAAGTGGAGTAGGATACACGTATTCACATTACGTTAATATAATAATTGTATTTAAATTAAAATTTGCTAAGAGAAATTCAGATAAGTATAGTACTTTTTACTGTAACGATTTAAAAATAAATTATTTTTAGAGAATTCTCCAATAAAATATTTTATAATACTGGAATATTAAATTGATGTATTCAATTCGAAAATATCGATACGGAAATGCTGGAACACGTACACTGGAACATATATACGTTATTTCCACTAAATTAATTTACATCAACCAAAGGAAAATTTTCATATCCTTAGTGTAATTAACAAATACTATTTAGTCAAGTCAATAATGACTGTTGAAGTTATTTGTAGTACTAATAATTGTCAGAATTCGTTAGTTCAATTAAATGTTAATACTTTTTCTGGTGATGATGAAAGTATAATAGAGTTATTATAATATTATTAGAATGTAATCAAAGGAGTAATTGTTCGATCAGAAATTGGCATTTAACTCTTGGGAATTCTGGCGCAGAAAACCTCGCGAGGATTTAGTCGGTTTCAGCGTCAGAAAAACAAGGTATCTTGGTATGTACTACAATTTAGATTAGTATAATGTAATTTGATGACAATAATACAACAATGTTCATATTTTTTCTAAATATTAATACTTTTTTGTCTGCATATAGATATAAGTTGGCAAATAATATGAATTTTATGTATAAACAACTTCAAATTGATGGAAATAACATTTAATTTAAAGTGTCATTGAATATTGCACTCATGTAACTGTAAGTATTATTAACAAAATAAATAAATTTGAGTACTATCCTTTTCAGATTATTTATGATACGCGTAATCAATAATAAATAGACATGCTTGAAATAAAACATAAAAAAATGGCATGATATATTTTGGTTCGGGATCGAATTCAAGATCTTCCGCTTTTACGACTGATATGCTCTCCCAACTGAAGCTTCGATGCCTAAGGACTTCTTTTGTTGAGTCGTCTTCATATCTCGAGTGCAACCGGACTCCGTCTCACGTGAGGTAGTCCATACATGACATTATCAAATTTCTCGATATTTGACATGTGTAAGATATAAATGAATGCAATAAAAAGACAGACAAATGCATACATCGATACAAATAAGATTTTAAATAATTCAATGATTTTTCGCCATTGGAAAATGCTTTCACTTATCCAGGTCCAGCACGTCAAATAAATGAGCGTTGACCCCATAAAAACTGCTATACATTGTTTAAAGATAAATTATCTATTAATGTTGTTAATTTTATTTTAATTTTTTTACGACAGAACACTTCATTTTTTTTTAAATTTATATTTTTAGATAAGTTTAATGGTTTTTCGCAGTCTTTATGATTATTTATTGCAAGTAACGCAATTTTATAGTGTAAAAATTCTTTGTGTATACTGAAATAGAGTTTAATATTTAAGCAGTACAAAGTTTTCATCCACGAGGGGCTTGAGAGATGAATATTCTTTGAAACAGGCAGTTTCGTGATGCTCACGGTCGATAAACATCGTATTACAAGTACATATACATCACTGCTACCCGTATAGATAATAGACCTGTGCTTGGTTCTGGTGAAAGTATCCTAACTAGTTTTATCCAAACTTTTAGATAATATCATTGCCTAATGTTATGTGTTATACATTAAAATAGTTGTTCATGTTCCATTTAATTGCAGAATGAAGATTGAAAAAAATGATTGTCAAAACATTTTCAGAATTTTTTGCAATCGTGAAGATTTATTTGACAAAATAAAGTAACATTTTACAGTAATTTAAAACTATAAAATTGATTGTAATATTAAAATATCAAAAAAATTTATACTACTTACATAAACAATTTTTATAAAAATGACATATTATCTATAGCCAATGTAAAATCACATTTATCATTTTTAAATTGTAGAAAAAGAGCCAAAAATAGTGAGAATTCATGAAAAAATAGTTTGCATTCATGTAAATTGTTTTTATTTAATTCAGATGAACCGAATTCTTATATTATCCGATTCAATAAAATATGATTAAATTTTTTTCAATGTATTAAGTAAAAACTATTAGAGAAATTTATCGGCTAAAAGTCTTTATAAGATTTTGATATAAAAATTATTATTTACAAAATGTTACTATGGTAGTTTATACGTTACAGAAAACTATTATATGAATAACTGAAAACCTAAGCTTAGTTTCATCTTTCGTCAAATGATCACCGGTACTTATAATTTGCTGATTGAGCCGAAGTATACTAAAAGGGATGTTCTCATTTACACTTAAAATTTCTAATTTTCTGTTTATCGACTTCCAAACAATATCGGAATATATTGCATATGTTGAAATAATTACAAGAAAAATACGTGAATTGTCAGATGAGTTGTCGGATGAAGTAGTGTTATCAGGCGTAAAGGCGAGTATCTACAAGAGTGATTCCCTGTCATCGACATTACCAAGGATTGACGGCGAGACCTTCGGAGATGTCTGATTTCTCAAATACATATATATATACACACACACACACATATATATAGATGTGCAATAAACACACGCATATGCAAGACGTAATAATCGTTATGTGCACGTCATTCGTTGTGGATAACGTTGATACCAAAGTATCGATTACTATGGTACACAAGGAATTGAACCTACGGTTACCTACTCTCGAGTTTTGAGTGACGAAATGAGCTATTTGACTGATATTTTTAGGGGTGCTTGCTTGGTTTCTACAATGTTTCGATAATAGTATCAACACTTTTACTTGCTTTTAAAGTATTTGATTTATATCTACATAATCAAAATATATAAATTTTGCAGAACTAAATAGCTGGAAATTAAATGATTTAATTTGATTTAACGGTTATGTGAGTTCATTACAAATTTATCAGAGTATTCAAAGTTGCGAAGCTTAAAATACTAATTTAAATCATAATTTAATAAATCGCTTAATTTTGTTAGGGTTTAATAAAGACTAGAACACGAAAATGAGCTTTACTAGCCAAAGTACACTATACAAAGCTACTTTAATGTAATCTATCAATACTTTTTAAATTTTAATATTTATACAAGTTATAAAAAGATATTTTATAATATTAAAAAAATGCAAGTAGTTAAAAGTATATTATATCAAAAGGACGGGTATCAAAAATGCATACCAGTTTCAGTTAAAAAACAGCTACAGAAATTTTATTGTTATGTGGAGTGAGTGAAATATACTCGAATGACAAAAATATAAATTTGTGTTAACATATACGAGAGAAGTGTTGTATATATGTTTTCCTGCCTATCTAGTTTATTGTTTATATTTGGAAAAACTGATGAAAAGATTGAATTGTCTCAAATGTAACGTTAAGCCTTGAGATGAAACTAAAATATAATCATTTGGTCACTGACTTAGAATTTTCTTAAAATAGATTGAAAGTTAAAGAACATTTCTGTCAAGTTTAAGATATACATGTTATTTTATTATAAATCCATGAATCATTGAATTACGTATTGTGTAGCAGTATCACATATAAATTAATATAGTTATTTCAAGATTTAAAACATCTGCCTCTCCATAATAAGTTATTATTGTTATACATGGAATTTTTAATGAGTCCAATATTTTTTGTAATTTTAAAAAATCACAATTTTATAGTTACAATTATTGATTAGATATCACTTTCGCCTGCAATAGAACGACATCAACGATTCCACAGAAAAAATTTACTGTAGAGATTTTTTTTCTAAGAAGAAAATAAAATTCTGTACTACCAAAAGGTACTATCAATCGTATAGATTGAAATTCAGTTACTTCGCTAGTCTTATGATATTACTTGCACATAACACCATTTGACAATCAATTATTATTTAGAGAAGCAACATAAATTAATATTCCAATATAAAATTAACTATGCAGTTTATTAATAGAATATCCATAAGTTTGTTTACTGCAGTGCCGATTTCAGTACAAATTAGTTTACTTTTCTATAAGAGTGATGCTTTCATTATGGATCGAAAAAGTTTTCTTATAAACATTTTTTTGTGGTTTGTAGATTTTCGGAGGTATTGATGTGAAAAAAGTGAAAATGTTAGAAGCAACATTTTTGAGAATGTAACACAGTTTATAAGCAACAGATTGATTTTAATCACGTTAAGAATATAAATATTAACGTTTAAAGAACAAAATCCACGAGCTTAATGAGGGGGGAGGGGGGAAGGGGCTCCAATGTTTCGGCGACTCACTTGAAAATTGAACTATAGACGTTCTCCATTCCGACATAAGCTACTGCCGATTGTTCAAAATTTCGACATTCTATATGCCGAAAACCATATTTTCGAATGTAACAATTCACCTACCATCCAAAGCATCGAATTTCATCAATACGATTTTTCAGCGAATTAAACTCGTTTAAAAAAAATCTAACTCGTTAGAAACTTTTTCATTGGCTGTAAAATCGTATTGATGAAATTCGATGCTTTAGACGGTAGGTGAATTGTTACATTTGAAAATATGGTTTTCGGCATATAGAATGTCGAAATTTTGAACAATCGGAAGTAGCTTATGTCGGAATGGAGAACGTATACAGTTGACTTCAATTTTCAAGCGAGTCGTCGAAACATTGGACCCCCCCCCCTTATTAAGACTCAATCACCGTGATGTAAGAAAAGAGACAGAGAGAGAGAACTTTTACGTGTTTTAATTGAAAAATTATTGAATATGTTTTCTAAAGTTGAATTATTTTAGATAAAATAAGATTAGAATAAAATATTTATAAACTAATCAAATATAAATTTAAAGTTTATTATTTATTATATTGGGTAAGGTAAATATTGATTTCATATTTTATCTTCGAAACGTCATACATACATTTTGTATTTTATGTCTGAAATCTTCAGGTTCATTTAGTAGATGGATTTAGATTTCGCAAAAAATAATCTTTTTTCATATTTTGGATTTTAGGTTAACGCTATGGAAATAAGGACAAAAATAAACATTTATATAAGTAGCATTCAGAAGTTTTAATATATAAACATTTTAATTTTTTTACAATTTGAATTAATTCATTAGATTATCCTACAGGTAATGCCTAAATTGTTAAAAGTTTATAAATAGTAAGATTAACACGATTAAGATATGACATAAATATCTATTTTAATTATCATTATAATATTTTTAATCATAAGAAAAGATTGAGAGTTGTTACATTTTCAATTAATAAACTGTTTTAAATTATCGATTTTATATATTAATACCCATATTAAAATGTATAAATCAGTTACAATTTGTTCCTTATCAAATTACTGAAATATTATGTATTGTACTTTTAAATATTAATTTGAAATGAGATCAAGAGAAAACTTCTTTACATCCCATCACAATAATTAAATTTAAATTTTAATTAAATATATAGAATTAATTGCTTTAAACGTGCGAACACAAATGCATAATTACGGTAATATTAAATTAAGCATATTTTATATTTATTCAGATGCCTTGCAGAGAAACTATATTGATGTACCAAATCAATATAATATGTCATTATGACAAATTTAACATAGATTTTCTTGGAATCTATTATATTTATACAATATTCATAATAACGCATTAAAGAAATTAATTTTAACAAATCTACGGTATAGTATTAAATATTATTTAAATTACGAGATGAAAGTGCATTTGTTTCACAAAATGTATTAAATATTATTGATGATTTAATAAGGATTAATTTATAAGTGACAATCATCGACAATAGTTATTAGCAACATTTCCATTATTCTTCATTTCCAAATATACTTTTAATAAATTAAAGTTTCAGAGAGTTCGAATACGTATTGGAATTCGAACTTTTTAATTAAACACGTTCCCTCCGAGTCTGTCACGCGGAAAACTCAGCACCTGTTTTTGGTAGATTGGCCCAACTTAATTTATATTTAGCTGAAATTTCGCTGGCGTATTTTTGCCGCGTTTATTATTAACCTAGTCGTTGAGGAAAGCGGCCGAAAATCAATACGTCACAAAAAATGTGTATTTTCACGTAAGAGACGAACAAACGCACATTGGATCGACATATATATATACTCCAGTGTTAGGTGCGCTAGGACAACAAAGGGAAGTAAAAAAATGAACACTCACTCAAATAAGTGTATGTAAGCCCGCGCCCAGCGAGCTTTTAGCGGCAACAAACAAGTTTCTCTAAAAATCCGAATTTTCTCAACATGTTTTTAAACGTACTATGCAGTCATTTCACAATCACGCAGGTAAATCAAAACGTCCAGCATTAGAAAACAGAAATGCGCAGGATAATGCGATGTGTATGTGCATGCAGGTACGTGTGATCGTGCAAGATCGCGCTTGGATGCCGGTGCAGTTCATGTTTGTGTGTGTGTGTGCAATATTTTAAGCGTGATCAATACCGACACATAGTTCTAGGGTTGAAAAACCTTCTCCTCTAAACGCGATATGTACGTGCAGGTCTGTGCATGTTCACTTGCTCGCGGCGCGTTCGCTACGAGGCTTTTAAGTAGAGTAGGACAAAGCGTAGTTATCCGTGCTGCTAGACTCATTTCCCGCGAGGTACACGCTGGGCAATGACGCACCGGTTGAGAAGAACAAGAAGAGACAGTGGACGAAGAAGAAGTGGAAGAAGAAGAGGCAGCAGCAGCAGCAGAAAATTTTGCAGACCAAAGTGGCTCTTTTAATCGGCGGAGTGGCCCGAGGGCAGAAAGTACGACACGGCTTTGCTGAAAGTAACAAGGGAGAGTAAGTGAGCTAAAAGTCGAAATGCTGCGCTGTACCTGACCGAGGGCGGCTCACATCTCGCGGATATTAGAAATAAGTTTCACTTTTAGACCAGACTGACTCAGTCCAGTATATGGTTAAAAAGCAAAGGACCAATACATTCGAGCATAACCGTTCTCGCACCTCTTCATATTGGCATTCATTAATCGGAACATTTGAAAAATAACTAGAAAAAGGCTCCGTACTTTAACAGAATGACGTACTCTGAACCGCGTGCGATCAGTCCGCTGGCCACAGCTGGGAGACTATGATAGAAGAGCGAGTTCTGATTGTAATATGTCCCGGCCGCGTGAGTGCATATACCCCGGGTGTCTGTATATATATATATGCACACTGCACACAGCATAGGCTCGCTGGCAGCAGCGGCGGCGTCAGCGGCAACGAAGACGAAGCGGCCGCAGAAGAAGAGTGTCACGAAGCGATCGAAACTCACCGTGTCTGGCGGCGCCTGACGTCACGAGCGCCCTCGTGCACACCTCACACACACATAGGCACGCGCGCGCTCCCACACACCGTAGGCGCAGCAATCGATAATCTGCGTGCACGCACGCACGCACGCACGCCACACACTCGTATATCATGCCTCCAGCTCCTCCTCCTCCTCCTCCTCCTCCTCCTCCCGCTATCGCGCGCGGGCGGCACGCGAGGAGGCAACACGTACGTGTGCACGCGCTCGGCAGCGGCCGCGCACAGGCGTGGGTCGCACAGATGTCGGGCACTACCTCGCGGGGCCGGCTCGGCGCACGCGGAGCTGTTCTACTTAAAAGGCGCGGGGCGCCGAGAGAGACCCACCGTCGTCGTCTTTGTCCTCGGCGTCGTCCTCCTGGCGGGCTTCCTCTCCGCGCTCATGTTGGCGGGATCGGCGGGAGGACCGGCATATCGCTCACCGCCTTTTGGCCGCGGCTACGGCTCCCTCATCCTCCCGCCCCCTCCCACGCTCCTGCTCAGGCCCTGTCCTCCGGCGCGCACCTGCCGAACTCGATCGGCTGCAGCGGCGGTGCTGGCACTCGCGTCAGGCGCGATGCCGCCTGGGCATGCCAGGACGCGCGGGCCCAGAGCCTGCGGACGCACTCACACACGCGGGGCGAGGGACACGCGCGCGCGCGGGGCACACACACACACACACTGCGCTGGGGCCGGTGCGACGGGAGCTGCGACGGCGGCGGCGGTCGAGCGCAGACTGGCGAGAGGGAGAGGAGGAACGAGTGACCCCGCGGCCGCGGAGGCGGCGTGTAGATCAGCGAGGGAGAGAGCGAGAGAGCGAGAGATGGCTGAGGGGCTGGGGGAGAGAGCGCGTGCGCGCACCCTCCCCTCGCGCCCTTCCCCCTCGCGGCAGCCGCGCGCGCTCGGGCCGACTTTGCAAATACAAGCCCCGCTCGCGCGCTGCACGATAACGTCCCCATCGCCTTCTCCCTTATTCTTCCCTCTCTCTCGCTCTCTCTCGCTCTCTCTCTCTACGCCTCCAAGCACGACTTGCGTCCCCCCTTCTTATATCTCTCGGCTCGTTTGCAGGGATGCGAACGTGTCTCGCATTCGCGGCCAAACTCTCTGTCTCTCTCTCTCTCTCTCTCTCTCTCCTTATATTCCGACTTCGCTCTTGCCTTGCATCGCGGTAATTGATCCTTAATAAGCCCGTGGATTTCGTTCTTTAATCAACCGTTGCCACTTTTTACGTGAACGCTGCGCGAGTGGTCTGTAATGGCACTACAGCTTCAAAAAGACTCTACCGATTTCGTTCCAGCTTTTTATATTAATTGAATTTTTTCGGCAGTACTGGGCTGCCGAGAAACTCTGAGCTCTGTGCTCTAATCCACTGTCAATCCCATGACGCAGAGAGAACTTTTCTCTGGCATCTCACATGATGACTTCTGATGAATTATATAAGCTACTGTGCGTTATTTTGAAAATTTGTATTCTCTCCTTTGAGGAGGAGAGGTTTGACTGTACCGAAATCGTCGAATAGAAATACTAATGCAAACCGCTTAACCATCTTGCGTGGCTCTCTGTGGTCTGTCCGCACATAAACGCCGTTGAAGCCCCAAGCTGCTGTAGGTAAAGGCGGAGCAGAAGCGTTTTTGATTCTGATAGATATCCGTGACCTATTAAAGAGCTGACGCACGTTAGTATAATAATTTGACTGATCTACCATCTCCTGTATTTTAATTTTCAACCGCGTCGTAGATCACTATCGAGGTACGCTTGAGCCAACCTCCTCCCTCTCGCCCCCTGCGTGATAGGTCAATAGTTGTGTTCGCTTCTATCGATGGTTTATACGTACGAATAGGTCGGTAATTAAACGTTGATCGCTATTGAGGAAAACTAATGCTTCGATTAAATCGAAGAGAAATGAATCATCCATCAAGTGTCAGACCAAGAGAACGAGTCCAAGCGTTAATGAGTCTAGCCTATATTTCGATGGCAAACTGTCTTCCTTAATGCTTTTACGGAATGCGCTTATTATATCTGTTATACGAGTAGCGGTTCATGTTATTCAAGTCTTTTGGATTAAAGTATATTCTCTAATCCTGAACATTCTTATTATAGAATTTATGAATACACATTTTTTTTGCTCAATAACGTTTACAATTATGGTAAATAATTATTTTGCACTTCCGATTAAAAATATTCGGATATAAAGAAATTCAGTTCGATAAGGTTAATCTTTATATTACCTTAAACAAATATTTTTTCAAACGTTACGTTCACTGATAATCTGTGAACAGCGTAATCTATAAGTCTTTAAAATATCGTAGACACAAGAAATCACGATTCTGCATAAATCATCTTTTCGCAGCGACTTTTAGTTGAGCCAGTATTTTCTGCGCTATCAAACAGCTCCCGAAAGAAAAGGGTTTATATCAGTGACAAATGGCGTACCGGTTTCAGTCACGTTATCTGAACTAAAAATCCAATATAGTCGATGTAAAAGAATCCAGTTCAGCATAGGAAGGCTTGAACGGAGCACACGCGCTCACAAACAGTTGACTAATATTTTTTCTCGATTTATAGTCAAAACTATTATACTTAAATTTTATGCGGTTGTAAAATTCCCATTTTCAAATTGATCGTTTAGAATTTTTATGGCTGAAATCTGGTCGATAATCTCGTGGATTTCGAAAATATTTATAACGTTTGTAATATATTTTAAATTGTAAAATTAATCGCTTGAATAGTGCTATTTTACATAAATTTCCTAAGAATAAATGTTAAATAAAGTATTTACACTCACACATGTGTAAATATAAGAAGCTTCTAACTTATTGAGATTATATAAGTATATGAACATTATAGCAGTGAATAAATAAGCAGTTCTGTAAAAGCTATATTCTGTTAACAGATTGTCAATGCTTTGATTATTACTTCGTCATTTTCACAATCGTAATCAATTTTTTTGTTAAACAAATTCTGATAAGCAAAAACGGTATGCTATATTAGGAATTTCACAGCTGTTATTGATTATTCAGTCGTTTCTATCCAAATTTAGATAAATTTCCTTTTATTTCTTGAGTTTTTCAGATGGTGAAACTGCTTTTCCGGATCTCATTCCACTCCTCTTTGATGTCAAAATTTATCGTATGACATAAATATTCTTTATTACAATCGTAATCTTGATGAGGATTTGTTAAATTACTAAAAAATTTTACAGTGGACTGCACTGAGATCATATCTTTACACCTATTTTTATTGATTTCATTTACTATTATCTAAATTTGTATTTTAACGAACTTTTAGCAAGTGGATTGAGCTCATATAAATAGTAGTTATTTAATATAACGTATGTATTATATTGCATACTATTTTGTGCAGATACAAGAATTAAACCATTCAGTAATTTTAGTAATATACTTTCATTATTTCAGAACATAACTTGTGTTAAAGGCTTCTAGGAATACGTAAGCAATTTGGATATATATGAATTAACTTACAAATATTACAGTTTTGTGTACTTATAATGAAATTATTTAAATTTCCTTGAATAGTGTTTCTTGTACGTTTTTGGAGTCTGAGGACGTACTCTTAGTGCGGAGATACCATAATTCTGAAAACCTTTATGATTCTGTAACGAAATGTTTGTTTTGAACTTGTATATTACTATTGGTTATTTGTTTATTTGGAATTGAAAGATGCTATTATTTTAAGTGCATGTTATTATAACTATGATATTGGCGTATTCGACAAATATAGGCAGTATATGTTTTCATCACATTTTAATAAAAATGGTATTGAGTATTTGATTAAGATATTGAAATATATTCATCTTCGAATGATTCATTTCTGAAATTTCTAAGACCTTATTTTAATGGATTAGTAATTTAAAAAAGTTTTTAGCAAAATCTAATGTTAAATTAGATTTTAGCATTAGATTTGGATATATGATCCGAAATGGCATTAACTATACTTGTAACATGTATATTATGGTTTTTCTTAAACTTTCTATTATATTTCGACGCATTTTTGATAATTCTAAAATAAAATAAAAATATTACCTATTTAAAGCATACAGTAATGTGAATGGAAAATCGAGCATTTCGAGCATCTAAAGAGGCCTCCCGCTACGACGGGAGAAAGAAAACATAGCCCCATTATGACGACCTTATTCTGATAGATTACTAATTTTAAAAAAGGTTTTAGCAAAATCTAATAAATGGAATCATTTGAAAATGTAACTGGGTATACTTAATAAAATTTAAAATCTTTGAATTGTTATAAATCTGCATTTTCATTAAACATATATATATTTATGCTTGATGTGTTAGGTTTTATAATTATGCTCTGATATAATTCTATTCCGTGAATAATATGCTCTGCAAACAAACTATCCTACCAACAATTAGAGATAAACACATTATGCAAAATGATGCAGAGTTAGAACGTTATTATTTTGCTAAACAGCAGTGGCGTATATTTACGCTTTTGACAATAACAATAACAATTAACCCGGTTTACCGTCACTTATCAAAAGTAAGATCGACTCTCATTAATTAATTCGAGCTCTTAACTCACAACGTTAACAAGAAAAAACTTTACACCCTGTTTATCTCCATTCAATTTCATATAATGGATTCTTGCATTTTCATTCTTTAACATTGTAAGCTTATTTTCATTTAGATGGTTTTGGGCGAGGCAGAAAAGTAACAGTGTAGCGCCACGGCCACCATCAAGAGCGCTTTATTAATCACAGCCATCATTCAGTTCTTGAACGCAGAACACATTTACAGCCTTCTTTCTCTTTTTTTCCGTTCTCTATCTCTCTCACTTGGTCCTCTTTTAATCTCTCGAACGCGCCATTGGTCGCTTCGGTACAGGTGCGGTCGCAATCGCCAGTGCGCACAAAGCCAGGGAACAACATGCTCAGGATACAAGCGTTAGCCGTGGTATTTCACTGCGTCATCGGCTGTCGGGCACAAGCCGCACGAGGGTGCGCGTGTATTTAGGGCAGGCGGATGAGGATTCATCTCTCTGGAAAAGGGAGGGGTGCGTGGGTGGCGTGCGCATTTTACGAGTGTATACAGGACGCTCTCTTCTTCTCTGGGGGGTGGAGGAGAAGAGGATAATTCGATGTGGCTCTACTCAACGCCATCGCGCTTGATCAACTTGGGGCGAGCGTCCGAGCGACCGTTAAAGATAATCCTGTTTTTCGATATATGTCGCGAGCGTGGGGTTGTGCACATTGCTAGCTTTACGATTATTGCAAGATCCTGATATTCAGTCGTTTCTTTCTTACAGCACTGTGGTTTCGGAAAAGAGAGACAGAAACTTTCTAATATTATATACTTTTCTAAAATTTCTGCTGTCGGTTGATCGCGCGTAGAGGATTGACGGTAAAACGTATTAATTTCAATAAATAATGCTTCATTTCTTTATATTTTGGGTAAAACTTGGATTTTATGTTTAAAAATACTTGGAAATCTATTAATAAAATAATAAAAGAAAATTTTACATCAAGAAAAGATTTCAATTAATTTAGTGAGAGAGTTGGTAGAGAGTTTGGAAATCATAAAATCGGCTTTTTAGATATTTGTTAAATCTCTATTATTATTCACAGCTATTTGGTTATAAAATGCATTTTTCACTTGTTTCACATAAGAAATTGATAGTAGTAACACGAATACATTTTATTTTGAAATTATTAAAACTCTTATATAGATATTAGACGTATATAATAATATTTTACTTTCAAATTTTTAAATAAAGAATTTTATTTGCTCTGTAATTATTTTATATTCTGAATATTGATCAATCTCAAGGTTTAGATACGGTTGTTATCCCATATTTTGCTGAAATTTTGCTTGAATATGTTCCAATACCAATTGCATCTGTAAAATTCGAGATATTTCTACAGTAAACTGTCCAAATATGAAGGCTACCCATGGGTTTTAATGTATGTTTTTACGGCCGCTTCTCGGGAGAGCCTTATATATTCACCAGAGTGTAAATTATAACACACCATAATGTAAACGATTAGTAAATCAAAAATATTTTCCGCCAAAAATTAGTTCATATGAAGTGTACCTATAATGTATATATGTATGTATGTACGTATATAATCAAGTTTATGGATTATCTCAAAGAATTTTTCACGGATCTCATCGAA
>JAYJLV010031208.1:18860-29018 GCA_036873485.1 Torymus texanus | reverse complement strand
GTGTGTGTGTGTGTGTGTGTGTGTGTGTGTGTGTGTGTGTGTGTGTGTGTGTGTGTGTGTGTGTGTGTGTGTAAAGGGCTGTTGGTTAACATTTATATGAAATTTGAGCATTGCTAATGTTGCTGCAGTATATTTAATAACATTTTTGGATATATTGGAATTAAACTACCATTTTCTCTCAAGTTTTTTGTTCCTTTTAAAATCTAATATGTATAGTATAATCTTGGTGAGTCAATTACACAACGATTTTCTTATTTACAAATATTAATTTGCATAGAAAATTATATTATATAAAAAATAAAATAACATTTCAAAAGAACATACTTATTCACATAATATCATCATAACAAACACATATCTACATAGAAAACATATTACTGTCACCTCTATTCACATGCCTGTACTATATACACATCAGAACATCTAAATTGAACGAAGCTATCGTTAAACACAAACCCCTCTGCTAATTCCCGCTACCTATCCTGAAATCCACATCACGCGGTCATCCGAACTGTACTTGCAACCCTGGCTCATACTAGCTTCGATGTCTCTTCGAAACCGTCCACATACTACTATCCTATCCGACGGACAGTCAGTAGACCTCCCAAATGTATATATGTACGGCGAAATACAAGGGGTGGGATTGCGAGTCGACGCCACGGGGCGTATATAAGCGCTGTTTATGGAGACCTCAGGAGGCGCGCATCTCCCCGAGCTTAGCGCCGCTGTCGTTTTACGAGGCGCGGAGATTTTCCCTCTCTCGTACGCCTGCCTCGCGAGCAAACGGGTTGCTCCTGGCATGAGCATGAGCAGCAGACGGTGGCAGCAGCCGTCGCGGTACTCTCGGGGATTCCCCTACAGCGACCCACAGATATCTCTCTCTCTCTCTCTCTCTCTCGCACTTTAATGTGGAAAAATAACGTTCGCGGCTAAAAGCGATCGAGGAGGACCGTATCGTTCACTTCCGCGTGAGATTCTTTTGTCTCTTATGCTCCGTACGGTATTTCGTCCGATCGTATATAGTGAGTTTTATAAATCGTTGGCTATAAGTGTGTATGTGTGATGGAAAATAATAAGCTTCACGATTTGTTACCCTTACAATAGCGTTTTTCGTGGCGATGTATAAAACCAAGTTTTGCTATATGTTTTAGTTCGTGAAATATTTTCGTATGCATTTTTCCGTCAAATATGCGACTTTTATAGATAATAATATAAACCAAAAATTGCAGGAATTCTGGAGCAGCGCATCTCAATATCGATAATAAACAACTTGCATACTACTCCTTTACTAATAAAATGTATATTATATTAATCGATCGTACTTTATTTTTTTTTTTTTTAATAAAAGGTTCACCGACGACGGGAACAATTAATCACCATTAGGTGTGGAAATTATATAAATGAGCCTCCAGCCATTGAAAACAAAACTGTCACCTTTCATCGCCCCATATCCCCATCTACCTGTTTCCATTCCCTCTAAATATCTATTACAAAGATCTCTCTCTCTCTTTCTCTCTCTCTCTCTCTTGGGCACCTCCTCTTTTTTCTCGCGTTACACCACACGGGCGCCAATGATATATACCCGTCGATTGAACGCGGACTCCCTCAATATACAGATATACACGTTGGAGGCATTGCACTCGCGCGCGCTTCGTGCCAGGGGAGAAAGCACCGGGGAAAAGACGCTCGACGTCGACGTTCGGCTCTGGGAAATTAATGAACGGACCGTGCCGTCGAAAGATTTTAAAAAGGAACGATGGCTCACAGAGGAATCGCGCGGTCTGCGCTGCGCTTTCTCTCCTTGCCCCGACGCTAATGTATTTTTCAAATTGAGCCATGCTCTCTCTCTCACATACACACACATATATATACTCCCTTTCCACTGTAACCCCCGACCGATATTTTCCGCACTGCGGATTTTCGAGGTGTGTGAGACGAAGGTTCACGTGAGCCGCGTGAATTATTGTCTATGCGCAGTTGTCGTGAGAGCCAATTACTTTGATGGGATGTTTATAAATATAGTAGGGGTCGCTTTCGTGGATTGAGGTTCTTTGTAGGGAAGAAAAAAAATTCTAGTCCATCATTTATTTCTCAAAATTTTAGTGCGCAACGGAGCGGTGTCTTTGTACGTTCGCTTATTGATTTGAACGACTGGGAAGACCAAGACGCTTTGTTCAATCACAAAGCATATCAAATTGATATTAATTTCTTGGGAATGATGTTTTTTTGATGGTAACTAATTTTGTCATTGTCAGATATTTTTTTGTAACTTGCACCATGAAAAATTATAGAAAAAAATTCTTTTCTTATGATTTTTTTCGAAGGTAATATTTATGTCATTATAAAACTTTAGAATTACAGAATAATAATTTAGATAATAACTAAGTTCAATGTTTTATCAAAATTCATTGTATAATATTTTTCTACAACACCTTGTTCTTTATTTCTCCCACTCAACAGATTATTTTAATACACCACGAAAGAAAAGAAAAACGCAACGAAACCGTGGGAAAATGTGAAAAAACACTCGAGAAACACGACGAGAAAGCATCAACCGAGCGGACGGAGTTTCGGATTAAAATATTTTTCGTCTCCATTCCGGCAAGCTCGATTCTCTCTTTCTGTCTCTCTCCTGCCTCTACTTAAGAGCCATTGTTTGCGGAGTTTTGCTACCTCTCGCAAAACCGAGGGAGAGAAGTGGGAGATGGGAAAAGCTGGGGCGCGTGGCCTTCGGCGCTTTTTCGCGGTTCCTGTGGCCGGCGAATGATTTTCCCGGCCGTGTATACGGATATATACATACATGCAGCGGAGATACGAATTCGACATTCTGTGGGAAACGAACTCCAAAATTGTTTTTATAGAGATGGGTGGTTTTTTGTTTTATGAAATGCATTTTTCTCGCACGAAGGGTTATAGATCTATTTCTAATAAATCAAGTTTAGCTTTTAAGTAATTGTTTTGATGATATTTTTATATAAACTCGTAACTAATTTCACATTTTATTTAATACAGTTAATTAGAACAAATAATCAATAGAAAAACAGAATTGGGTTGCATTAGCTTTTAACACGGGTTTATAAATACATATTATATATAACAGTTTAGAATTTAATAAAATTTTACAAAAATTTCGTACGATAGTCAGTTAATAACAAAGTGGCAAAATGACTTTGACTGTAATAACAGAAAGTTTATGTGAGATATTTGATTCGCCTGACATTACTTTTAATGGATGGTCAGAAAGATTTCGAACCATTGAAAAGTAATCAGTGGAATCGACGATCGTTTGACAAAGAAGTGATCCAGTACTTGGCATGGCTGTTGGACTTTTATTGAGGATTTTAACTTTATTTACTAGAATTTAACTGAGAGTAATCAAAAGTAGTTAAAGCTGATGTCCAATGAGTTGTTATTTTCATCAGAAGACTGTAGAAATAAAGTAAGTGTTTCTTGATGTAAGCAAATTACTTTTGAAATATTTTAAGTTTTGACGTCATATAACCAACCAGCGTCTCCTCCGCTCTTTATACTTTGTTTACACTAGTTACTCAATTAAAAATTATTTTATTTCTATCTGACAATTTTAATCGAAGATCTTTGAAAAATAGCTCAACATTAAAAATTATATAAAAAATTCCACGACTAAATGTCTCATAATTCAAGTCTTTTTTTATACTTATTTACCAGAGCATGTCTAGAAAGAATATAGGTATATTTAAAATTCATAAAAAATTAACAAAGTTTTTCCATAATCTATACCGAGTTAATAATAAATAGCCAAATAAATATTTATAAACTAAAAGCAGTGCTTTAATAAGACTTTTCTTTTAAAACAAAGAAATTCTGTGAAAATTTCTAGGTCACGTAGAAGCCCTTTAAATTAAAGTTTCAAGTAAATTAATTTACGAGTAAAAGCAGTATGGCCTAGAAGATAAAAATGCACGGTTGCGGTAAATAATTACATCGTGGCGAGATATAATTCTCCTAAAATTAAACAATTATAGAATAATGAACTTTTTCACCGTAACATTAAGCAAAAAGAAATAATAATACACAGGTACGATCTTCTTAGTACTATATACAAGTTTTCTTATATGATCTTTTGATATAATAACTATAGCAAGTCACTCAACTGCTATTAATGACTTTTTTCTTTTCCACACTGCAAAACATTGCCTACAAATATTTCCCAACAAACGAACCTCAAACTTTCCCGTAAACATCGTATTTTTAAACAATCCCAATACGATATTTCGTTTAGGAGATAAAAAGTTTGCACCCTGCCTGCCTTCTTCTACTCCACCCTCCACGTCCATACCTCACGCAAAGCTGTATAATATCGCGCAGTCGGCTCACAAAGCAACCACCTTTGTTTCTCCCTTAAAGTTTCGAACTCGCTCGACGCACATTTTGCTTTTTCCCGCGCCTCCACCTCCTGCTATAGTCGCCGCCGCTGCCGCCACAGCAGGAGCGACTTCAGATAAGAGGTTTTGCTTTTGAAGTCAAGACTTAGCGCGCGCTCGCTCACGGCTTATGCGGCGCGGTACTTCGCTTCATTAAATAGTAACTCGGCGAAACGTCATTTTGGCGTATGCCGCCGCTGGCGTAGAGCTTAGCCATGACGCTCACATACACACACACACACACACACACACACATACTTCTTCGTGCAAGGAGACGAAGAAGGATGGAAGGTGTGTGTATATATATATACGAGCGTAATAAATGCGTGTACGCACGCCGCCACGCAAGCGCATTATAAAAGTTAAATAGCCACGCGGAGGAGCTTTGCTGGGATATATAATGCTATTACGGCCGGCAAAAATATTTTCTTCCCAAAGAATCTCGAGTAATTTTACTCCTGTAATTCCCACCCCCGCGCGTATGCTTATATACGCTAAGCGTTTGGATTTTTAAAGCTGCCTGCACAACAGCGTAGCAGCAGGTGATGCTCGCTTATATAATTCCGCGCTTGTTGGAAAATTATCGGTGTAAAAAGAAAAGCCGGGAATCGGAGAGATAGAGGGGCGAGTTAATGCCTACGACGCGGAGAGTTCGTGTATGTCTTTTGTGCACGTCGCGCTGGTATAGAGCCCAAGCGAAAAAGTCAGTGAAAACTGTTGCTGCGTGGGCGCACTGCTCGACGACGACGACGACGACGACGATGACGACGACGACGACGGGGCTCAGGTGCGTTTTCTCGGCTCGACGTGTATACATTCGCGCAAAGTATGCACGCGCGCTGTGGTCGATATGTTTTATTCCCTTTTTTTCCAAGCATACACATGGTGGCTGCGAGCTGCCGCTGCCGCTGCCTCAGGTACGTTTAATGTGAAATGTTTCGCGTAGCCGAGATGGGGAGGGGAGGGGGGAGGTAGCGCACTGACAAATAACGCCTTTATTGAATTCTGAAAGAATGTAATATATCGCGCGAATATTGTAACGGTTCGCGTGCACGCGCGCTTGGTTGCGGCAGCTTTGTAAACTTTTTCAGTGTACATTCTTTTCCTTTGTTTTTAAGCTTGCGTATGCGGGTGTGTATACATACTGTTTACGTGAATAATTTTTTAACAACAATAGTTTGGCGGAGGATGCGGTTTTAACTTATGTTTCAAATGGAAAAATATTTTTCAGAAAATTATACATTTGTAAGATTCTTTCGTTGAATGAAGAAGTATATAGACCGAGATTGTGAAGAGATTTGGTTTCTTTGAAGAAGTAACTATATTACGAAAACATAATATATAAATATAATGAAATAAAATATTTTTATTTTATTTTATTTTATTTTTAGAGTACAATGTATGAGTAAATTTCATTCCATTAGTGAAACACGCACTTTTAAATCTGCTTGTCACATCCACATGAAGAATGTACAGAAAAATAATTATTTGTAATTTCAAATACATTAAGGATGTTCAAGATAACCCAAAGAGAAAAAACTTTATAATGAATGTCATTAGTGATAAAAATATTTATAGGTAAAAATCGAAATAACGAACTTTAATCATGTCATCTGAAAGCCCCCTCTGAAAAAAATGAAAACTTTTTGTTGTTTAAAGTTTAAGTTGGTTAGTTTAAAGTTTAGAATTAAAAATCATTCAATTTGTGGTTAATGAATATTCTTTGTAATTATTGTAAAAGAAAAAAATTTCTTTAATGTGACAGTTGAATATTATATAAGCAAAAACCCAGCATAAAATATTATTATTGAAAATTGACGTTTATTAATTTATTAATTGTGATACTAGGAAGGTAACTTTCAAACAGACACACACATATATATATATATATATATATATTCCCTGTGCAATACATAAATAAAACAAAATGTCAAAGTTGAAATTATAAAGTCCAACTGGCGGTTTCGCTCTATGAGTCAGAATTAAATTAATTAGCGACCTTGTCGCGAAAAAGCCGAATGAGATGTAAAACTGCCGCTATTGCGTTACAGAACGCGGCTGTGCGCGCGAGAGTTCCCGCCGAATTTTAACATGACCGGCGACACCAACTCAATTATCAACTCTACAATGCAATTCAACCCGCGCGCGCCGAATCCATTTGTATATTTTCAATATCAAAACCGTCGGCTTATAATTCCACGCGTCTGTTCAGCCGGGTATATAGTATAGTCGCGGCAGAAATTTGTTTGTCGTACAAATTGGATTAAAAAGCTCGCGCAACTATAACCCCCTGGCCTCTCGTATATTTTTGCTATACGGCCGTTCGCGACATTTTTCTACCTTCGCTCTGCTATATATACCTATACACAACGTATATATACCGATCGAAAAGTTTCGACGACGAGGAGTAGTAGCAGCACGGGTGATAAAAAGGGAGGCGAGGTGAGGCGCGTCATGGGAAATTAAAACATTACCTTCCCGGAACGACTCGTCGCGCGTCAATCCTGGCTTTTTATATCGGAGGCAGGTGACGAGGACGAAGGGGGAGATATATAAAGAGAAGCGCATGCGCGTGCCTGCGCCATCGCGGAAGCTCGTCTACTCTACCACTTGCGAATTCCTAATTAAAAAGGCACTCGTTAATTATGCCGCTCTGATTAAAAGTGGCCAAAAGCAGATAATGGGATCCCGGAAAGTCGTCGTTTTTCCCAGTGCCTTCATCGCCCCGTTACCGTGTTTTCAGAGCCTTACGTTTCTTTCCTTTTTTTATTACAGTATGGACTCTAACGGCTCAATTTTTAATGAACCTCATCGAAGACGCGTGTGTCGCTGTTACTGGACTTTTCAGAAAGCTGAAGTGGAAATTGATTTTGGTGAAACGAGGTTTTTCAGAGGTTTATGTAGTAGTCAGATCCACGTTTACATATTACAGTATTATTAATATTTATAGAATACTTTGAAAAAAAAAAATTCTTAATTAAAAAACATTGATTTATTAAAAATCAAATTTTTTAAATTAAAGTAACTAACTTCTTGACTTAAAATGCTAATATTTGATGTAAGAAATATTTCTTTAAAGTATGAAAGATAATTTTCTTAAACTACATTTCCTAAAAACAAGTTAATGAAATTTCAGTTCTAATAAACAACTTTTTGATCAAGCAAACAATTATCTTAAATACAAAAAATTAATTTTTTAAAATTTGTATGACGCAGGCAAAAGAATATTTCTATATATTAAAGAAATCTTCCACTAAATCTAAGTAAATAATAATTTATTTCAAGATGAAATATTTTAAAATACATACTTATTTACATCAAAGAAATGAAATCTTAATTTAAATGCAAAGCCTTTAAGTTAAGCAAACTCATATTTACAAAACCAAAAACTTGATTGTCTTGAATTTAGTAATCCCATTATAAACAATATTTACTGAAATTAAAGACACAATTAACTTGCCTCAGACGAACAATAATTTTATTTGATAGTACAAAAAATATACATATTATTAACCAAAAGTCAAAGAAACAAAATTTTAATATTAGTATACGGGGTTTCACTTAAGTAAACTGCTATCATATAAAAATAAGAGATCCATTTTTACAAAATTAGACACTTCTAAAATCTTCAAATGTCTATACTAAACATTTCTTCAATTATTCAGCTGTGTGTCGCTCGTGCAACGGAAAACATCCAAGATATCTACTTTCAAAATTAGTAGATTTACTTAAATAATGTATGGTTACTCCTAAATAAATTTGATTAGTGTTATCTGTCGAATTATCATATTTAATGCAGTAAAAAGAGTCAAGCTGAAGTTTAGTAATAAAAGCTTCTTTTAACACGTTATATCGAAATTCTAGTATTCGAGTCGTTGTTCTTATTGAAGGAGGCTTGTAGAGTGGTGCTAAAACCTAGCGTTAAAAAACCTTCATTCTCAACAGTTGATATTGGGAGAAAATCTTTACAGATCATAAATAAAATTGCATTTGCAATTCTGCCGGCTAAAGAACCTCCATCTAAAATGTAGTTAATAAAATAAAAATCATGAATTTTTTATATATAAATTTATTACTAACCTTTGAAAGAATTTATTCTGGAGAAAGCTTGTGTTACGTTTGGGTAGAAACAGTAAGAGCCTTATCATTATCTGAAATCTGTAAATATTGAAAAAATATTTAAAATAATAAACAATAGTTTATTACAATAACAAATATGTTAAACTTACAGCAAGTTTTTTTTCCAGGCGGGCTTCCTTGAATAAATTCTTTTGACTTAGATATTGCATTATTACATTCTTGAAATGGTCTTTTAACTGTGTTCCCCTTAACCTCTTTTGTTTGTGTTGTGAAAAGTACCGGATGCTGGGTACTTAAATGCTTTATCATATTTGTAGTATTTCCACCTTAACTTCTTTTTTACTAGGTTGAAACTATTGAAAAAAAAAAAAAAATAAAAAGATTTTGTAAAAAATTTGAATTAACCTGTTCATCATCGTACTTGAAGATAATTGACAGCTAGAGCAAGTAGTAACTCAAGAAACATTCATATCATTGTCATCAGAATTATCTCGATTGTGTAAAATATCTTCAAGTTCCTGAGCAAGTAGCAAAGATTTTTCTTTTCCCTCATGTGGAATAGCTTCTGCAGTTGTAGAATCAGTAACATGGCATTAAATAATATATTCAGGCTTTTGTTGAAGTAGAAGAGATTTTTCATTATCTTTATGTGAAGTAGTTTTTTTGGCAACCACAGAAACATTGTTGTCACATAAATTAATACTTTCAGGCTCCTCGTGAAGTAACAAGTTTTCTTTTTCCTCGCATAAAATAGTTTTCGCAGCCATAGAGACATCAACGTTTTGTAAATTAATTGATGTGCTGTACATATTAAAATATCATTAAAACTGTACTCAATTTGAATATAATATTATTATAAAATTAAATACAGTACTCACTAATCAACATCATCTAATGATCGGAATAATTTTTCTATAATTTCTTTTCTATCTGACTATCTTTTTCTCCAGTACTCCACGACTTATTCATCGTTATGTTTAAATTTTAAATAATCTCTAAATTTTATGTTACACAGCTGAATTGGATCATCATCATTGATTCTGAAAAATATTTGAAACTTCCTTGTGTCCTCTTCTTGAACTATATTATGAATAGAATATTAAGAAAATGTATCTTAAGAAAGATCTGAAACTAAATATTAGACAATTAATGCTTAACTTACACATTTGGCTTGCTCGATATTCTAGATTATCGACTTGATCATCCATGTCCATGTATTTTATTTTACAGCGATGATGATGATATTGATTTATACATAATATATCATTAATATAAATGATACTATACAAAATTATAGTAGTCTGTAATTAAATATAATTAATTGTAAGTAAGTTTAAAATAATTGTTAGTTTAGAATAGTGTTCGAAGAGTGGCATGTAACCTTCCGGGATTCCAGGAATCGAAATAACAGCGCGCGCACATTTATTTCCACGACATTTGGCGTATTCTTTTCGTCAGTTTTTTTCTTAAAGCGACGCGGAATTTTTATAATTAAGCAGATGGATTATAGAAATAAAAAATTAAGTTTCTTGAAATTAGTTTATTTTAAGTTTTAACCAATTATTTTTTATTTCAATGTATGAGTATAAAAATGTCTCTCTCGCTCTATTCACACCTTTGCTCGCCCTCGCACTTTTGTTTGCTTTCTCTACTCTACGTCTACTTACATCCGTCG
>JAYJLV010031208.1:0-18760 GCA_036873485.1 Torymus texanus | reverse complement strand
TCTCGCTCTATTCACACCTTTGCTCGCCCTCGCACTTTTGTTTGCTTTCTCTACTCTACGTCTACTTACATCCGTCGCATGTAAACGTAGCCTTTGGTTCGCGCTCACGCACTCGCACGCTCTCTCTCTCTCTCTCTCTCTCTCTCTCGCTTGTACTCCCGTTCCCTCTTGTTCGCGCTTGCACAAAATTAATCTATAGCAACAATCGGTTTGCCCAGTATATAAAAAAAAAATAAATGGAAATAATTATTTTTTTAAATTAAAATTAATAATAATTTTTAAAGAAATAAAACTAGAAAACTTCAAGCGCATTTAGAATGCTTGGTTTTTCTATCTATTTGTTTATTTTAAAGTGTCAGTTTATTATATTTTAATGTTTTAAATTAGTTTTATTCAAATTAATACAGTTATAATTAATTTTTTTATTTAACCTTGCAGAATGGATAATGAATTAGTTGAAGTAGCTGCTAAAATAATCATCAAAGTTTTTCCTACAGAAGTGATACAAACCTATTTTGTTCCACCAATACAAAAGAAAAATTTTCTTATTAACAAATAAATACCGGCAAAAGGTAAATTAGTTAATAGTTACCGCAATAAACGGTATCTGAATTCTCAGCTGGATAAAAAAATAAAAAAAGAATCAACTAAAACAAAGTGCAGAGTAAAGAAGGTGTGATGATCTCTCTAAATTTTAACGTCAATGTTAATTAAAAACGTAGAATCTAATTAATATTTCAGAAGCTGCTGCTGTAAACGTTTTAGAAAACGTTAAAGAGAGCATCGAATTGTTAAAAATTAACCAAGTGCTCTGGAATTTAGTTTTGGATCACTGGAAAAAGACTTCCATTGTACGACTAGATCAAACGAAAAATAACAAAGATATCAATCTTGTAAATATAGTTAATGACTGACATCTATATAAGTATAGTTTTGGAGAACAATTGATTAATATCGATTTTAATACCCTTCAATTAACCTCAATTGAGTTGGACAAAACTATTTTATTTGAATGTCTAAAAAATTTTAGAATAATGTGCTGGTATTTCTCGTAAAGATGAAACTGGTTAAAAATGTAAAGAAGATTTATACAAAAACAATGCTACTGATGGTAAGTAATAAGAAATTATTTTTATTTGTATTATTATAATGGTAAATTAAAATAATATTTTTTGATATTTCTATAGTAATATTGATTACATTATATGAGTAGTATTGCAAAATAATACAATGAAAGTATTAATCTTAATACTTAAGAAAATTCCTCTGCTAACTCAACCTAATTTTGTATTATTTTCTATTTTATTATTATTTTTATATTTCAATTGTGACTCACTACAAATAAAAGTTACAAGTAGTATCGTATTAAATCCTCATGATACAGCTATATAAGTTCGCCTAAAAAATGAATGACAGTTAGGAAAACACCCCAGTGGGCTATACAACGAGCGATCGATAGCTTTACATCTCGGGAAAGAAATTGGAAAAGCGAAAATGGGTCCGAAGTAAGAGAGAGAGAGAGAGAGAGAGAGAGAGAGTGAGAAGAGTCCTTCCATTCAATTTCACGCACATATGTAAGCCAACCTGTCGCGCGCCGCCGTGCGTCCTCGTCCCCGAGGGCTGTCATCGCGAGAGCTGGTGAAGGCGACGGGTGCGCGCGCGCGAAGACAAACGACCCCGTCGAACTGCCGATCTCTGACCGAGCGAAAAAATAATCGGACTCCCTTGAAAAAAACTCTTCTCTTCACATATGTGTCTATGTGTATACTTATATACAGAGAAGGCAAACGAGGGGAGGGTGCGAGTTTAGTCAGAGGAAAAGTGTCAAGTCGTGAGACGAACGAACGAGGGTGGGAGTAGACGAAGAAAGTTATCGACGCTATTACCAGTTGTCTGGGAGAGCGAGAGAGAGGGAAGAGACGAAGGAAAGAGAAAGAGAGAAAGAATCCGCGCGTGTTCCAGGACTGGCTCGCGATTATCCGAGCGGAATGGTTAACGATCCGTGAGTTCTCGGACTTATCGCACAGAGCGACAGAGAGAGACGAACGACTCTGGAGAGTCACGTACGCATTACGGATCTTTTCCCGATTGCGCGCAGCGTGCGATCTTGTTGACGCACACGGTATTGCTGTAACTTTTTTATACCCCTGATGTGTGTGCGCGCGTGTTGTATGTATGGGTGTACTTTCCGACGAGAGAGAAATTTGATTCCCTATCGTGCGGTATGCAGACTCGAGATCAACGATTATGCGCAAGTAGCGGGTACTTATTGCGTTGACTTGTTTTGATTGATGACCTGATTGAATTATAATTCAGGAAATTTGTTTGGTTTTTTTTTCGCTTTGCCTACTTGAACGGATATTCTCGAAGAATGGTGTTCGTAACGGTTGTTTTTATATCATTTTAATCAATTTTGGTATTTTACATTTTTTAGTTGTTTGGAAATTCCAAGTGAAAATAGAGTTTTATGTACGTATAGGTTTACGTATTTTAAAAATATTTTCTTCAACTATCTCTAAAATGTGTGACATTTTATTAAACTAATAAACATAGCACTAAAATTTATTTAGAGCACCATTGCATAGCGATATTTATTTTATATTTTTGAACTATTCATATAACTGAGATTTTTATGGTGAATAACTAATTAAAGAAAAGTATTTGAAATTTATTTTTTGAGAATAATTGATAACTTTTAATCCCAATGATAGTTTCTCTATATTTAAAGTGGATACATCAATTAATTGTATTAAATACTCTTTATGTTACTAAAAGTATACAGAGTAACTTTTTTAAAAGTAAAACATCGCAATTGACAAAACCGACGTATCGGTAATCTGTCGAACCCATTGCAAAGAAAACCGCACTCTCGACCATCCTTGTAACGTATGCGCATCATTAGCAGAAAATCTCAACTTTTCGCTACGGCGCATTAATTCGATATTCAGGGAATAATTCAATCTAATGCGCACTCGGTCTGGCCGTCAGTTAACTTTCGGTGACGTCGGGCAAGAGAGCAACGCAAGCGCACCCGGCGGAGAGAGAGCGAGAGAGCGAGAGTTGGAACGACGGGCCGCCGCACTCTCTACAAGGGCGCAAATTAAATGATTCGATTAAAAGCCGCTGAAATTAAGATCCGGCTGGCGTCGAGACTGCTATAATGCCAAAATAAGTCGACGGTGGTGGTCCAGACTCGCGCCGAGCTGAATTTTAATCGGTGGTTTCCAGAAAATTCTCTTCTTTCCCAGCGTAGAGAGAAAGGTGTGGAAGTGCACACAACGCTTGGGTTTTATGTATATGTATATGTATATATACGCAAGGAATCGCGATTTGCAGTTCCGAAGTTTTCGCGCGTAGCAACTTCCCCTCTCTCGTGCTACTTGTGCGCGCTTTATACAACAGCGTGTAGAAGCAGCATCTTCTTTTGATACAGTACTATCTCGCCTCTTTGCCTGCGATCTCTTTTTTTTGTGTTGTTCGTAAACTTTATTTGATATGGGCTGGTGAGCGCGTTTTTCAACTTTTTTTTTGTGAGAACTTGTATACATGAAATAGTATATACTATAGGTATATTCATCCAATTAAACTGATTGTAAAAATTTATTACAAAGCAAAGCATTGTGTATAGTAAACTTAGAGCAATTCAATTACCAGTTATGGCAAAAAATAATGGTTATAAAAATTAGTTAATTAATATCGCTGTAAATGTGCTAATATTTATAAATTTGTATCCACATTTTCATTTTCAGAAGTTTCTTTGCTTTTTCAATTTCATAAAAGCGCACAGATGCGTAACAATTTTTTATTTAATGCTTAAACAAAAATTTGATGAATGGGTCATCAAATTTTTGAAAGAATTTCCAAAAATTGAAAATTCGAAGTTTAAATATTAGCTCAAAAATTAAAAAATCCAATCAAATTTTAAAAATAAATTATTATATATGAAGTATAATTTTAAATTTCCAATTCCCGCAATTTACAAGATTTCATCAGTTGTATGTATTTTTAGCTTGAATATAAATTTATCTTTACATTTATGAATAGGTATTCTTATAATAATGTTGCTATGTAATTTTATTCTGCGTCACTGTAACTGAAAATTTAAATATTCTTTTCCCTACTATATGATTTACAAACTTTTATTTTCAATTAAAAACATATTCAATCGAAAGATAAATTACACAAAAGCCATTTTCATTATCTCGAAACTATAAAACACCGAAATCCCATTTACAATAATGACTGTAGAAGCGTCACTACGAGTGAGCGCATGCGTGCAACACACGTGCATTGTAATCGAATTAGCACATAAATGTCAATTGCGCACTGCCCGAGAAACGTCGTCGCAGTAAATCTCGATGGCAATCTTAAATGGGCGTTTTTGAATTTTCGCCATTAGAAATTTAGCGAGCAGTGCGAGGGGTGATGACCGATGGCTTGCCTCATATATATACACGTTACATTACGAGAGCTCACAGCTGAAAGTCGCACGACCCGCACGTGCATATCGCATATAATAATCGATCCCATCGTCATCTCTCACGCATGACCGCGACGGGCAATTAGCTCTCGGGCGCACGCGCGCGCACGTGTATATGCAGAGATCCGGACAAAGATGTTGCAAGCCACAGTATCTATATACTATATACCCTCGGCGAATTTAATAGAGCGAACGGTCTAGTTTGGAAACTCGTAGGGTAGGTATTAGGACTCGCGTGTCCACAGGCTATGTTTTTTATGATAGACGAGGTCTCCCCTTTATCAATATGGATTACGGTTGATCAATTATTTTATACTGTTATAGATAAGATAATTAAAACTTAAAAGTAATTTTTTAATCAATTTTTCATGCATAGTTATTCGAAATGATAAATTTTATAAGAAAAAAAGCAGTGATACACTATTGCAATTTGTAGCAATTAAAAAAAGAATCGTACATGACTAAACAGTTTAAAATATACTGCGTTACATATTTCAATTTCCTTAATACGTCGTCGTACATCTTAATTGCCCCTCTTATTCATACACAACGACTCGCAATTTATCGCTTATCCTCTCATAATTTTATATCGCGTCCTAAAGAAAGCAGTAAAAGCCCGCCGGGAGGAAGAAAACAAAGAAAAAAAGTAAAGCGAGACGAGGGAGAGAAAGAGGGAGAGAGAGAGACGCAGACGCGTGGAAGAAAGAGAAAACGCGCATGTGCCGGCGCACGCGGGGACTATAAAGCCATAACCGATCCATCAACATCACGCGATACCTCGCGAGCGCGCGCAGGCGCAATCGGTCCATCCCTCTTTTAGTCTCGTGTGTGCGATGTGCGTGCTCGGACTCTCTCTCTCTTTCTCCCTCTCTCTCTCTCTCGCGCGCGCGCGCGCATAAATGCAAGCTTTATGCCGTGGGAAATGAATCTCGTTTGTGGCCAATGCCAGTGCGCGTGCATGCATGTATTGTGGCTTAATCGCTCTGTCAGCCCTGGAATGGCCATCGGGAAGCTTAGCATATTTTGGCGTGCACGCTGAAGAAGTTTTTGGGAGGATATCCCTTGATTTTGGCTTTTTGATGGAATCCTGAAAATTCAGGACTCGAGTTAATCTAATTTGCGAGACTAAACTCAATTACGGGTTTCCTGTGGTTTTTACATTCAATTATTATATATAATATTGATGGAGAGATAGAGGAAAATATATTAATTTTATAAAATTCTACTTAATTTATTCTATATTTCTAAATTGACATTAATTTACTGATATATTAAAACATCATTATTGTCATTATTTTAGTTTTCTGAAAGATAACTAATGATAAAGTGCAACTTATGTTGAATTTTAAATGTTGGCTCAAAAGGAATAAGTTAAAAGTCTCTGTGTAGATAAGCGCTGAAATCAATGAATATCGTTAAAAGAGCTTTAAGCTAGCCAAAGCGATGGACTTATTCTACGTCACTTAAATAATTAAATTTACTTAGTGGATACCGCTCAATTTCATTAATATTTACCACCATCTATATTATACTGCACTAAAGCACTAATCGACTTTTTCTGATACTTTCGTACTTTTTAAAATGTAGGTTTAAAAAAATATAATTAGATTACGAAGATTTTAAAGCAAAGTAATAATTAAATATTACTTTAGAATTATTGATTAAACTTTTAAAAATAAAGTTACAATAATTAAAGCTTTTATTGTAGATAATTGACTATAAAAAACTATTGTACAAAAATGCAAATTGCATTAAAACACGAACTAAATTAAAAATTACTTAATTAAATAATGCTAATATGTTTTAAACGAAAATTAAATTATAATGTGTCGTAGATGACGTTCAATCAATTTGTAAATACAGCTTGAAATGCGCGCTTTCTACGATCCTACGTTACCGACCGTTAGCTAGATATATTTCTAGTAGTCGAGGCACGTTTACACTGTACTCTCTGTAGTGCGCATCGAACGAGGGTCGAGTTGCGGTGGCCTTCGTAACAGCTGATCTTCGGCATGCAACGTGTGGGATGTAGTGAAGAAAGTGTCTATCAGCATATACAGTTGGCTTTATTGAACTAAAAACTCTTATGTGAGTATATAAAAGTAATTAAAACAAAAGTTTAATATCGATATCCATTGTATTTGCTCATAGATATAGGTTAGTCTTTGTTATGAGGTGATATATTCATCTAACGTATCTTACCGTGTATAATACCCTGTAATATACGTATTTTACTTGTGTCAAATTCTATACAAAAATAGTTTGACATATCGTCGCTCCGGATTAAAAAGAAGTCATCTTATACGCTATTTTTTTTCTCAAAATTTATGTTGGCAAAACCATTAAATGGAAAACATTATTCAATTTAGTTGCTCGTGATAGCTTTCCGGCGTAAACAAAATTATATTTATACAATAATATATTGAATTTGCATTCTCGTACTTCTATGATCGTACTTCATCAGTACTAATGTAGTAGGTACTAATGTATGGAAATATACTCATATATATACAGCCATAAATAATCATATATAACAATTACATGAGGATTATTCGGCTAATCCGCTAAGAAAATACTGGAACTATATTTACAGACTGTATATTAACAGTAATTGAACGTTTGAATCCAATAATTGAAAACTTACTTATTTTGAATATTTATTTTGAAAAAAAAAATTCAAATAATTAATCAGAAATGTGTATAGTTAAATAATGATGGTATACGCTTCTAAATACAAAATCTCAATAATAATTTTGATGATTCGAATTGCTAATCTATTTTTCGCTGGCCTCTAACACTTTTTAAAACAGGTTTTTAAGCGGACAAACGCCCGCTTCGGCAAGCGGTACAGCTGATTGGCTAATTATTTTAGTGACAGTATTGCTATAGGCCATAGACGTCGCTTGCTCGTATTGCTTGCTCTTTTTTATATCTCATTATTTATGGCTATATATGAGTATATATTGTCATACATTAGTTCTATACATTTCTCCATTTAATGGCGTTGCCAACCTAAATTTAGAGAAAAAAATAGCTTTTTGAAGCGGACGCCGAGTTGACTCTCTTTTAATCCAGAGCGACGATATATAATAATTTATATTGTACAATGGAAATAATTTTAATGCAAATTTAAGTCAAAATTATTATTGCATACCATATTATATTATCTTTACTCATATACAACCTTAAAATATTGTATTTGTAGATTTATTTACTAGAAAAAATATTTATAAATATACACTGAAAATAATTAAAAAGTGAAAATAAAGTTTCTGGTAAAGTACATATATTTATTTCAGAAAAAAATAATATTAAATTTTATTTCAATTTTCTTTATAAATTTGCAGTTTCTTTAAAAGACATATATCTTGTCTTTTAAATTACTTAAAGAACTTTTTCAAAAGTCACTCGTAGAGTATCAAAAGAACTTTTTCGAAAATCGAAACAATCCGCAGAGCAGCTACAAAATCAACTCTCCGCGTATAGTCTAGTTCCTAAGCGGAAGAACAAAATTTCGGCAAACGCGCGCAGTCGCGAGCGCGTAGCTTGTGCCCGTCAATAGATAGATTGTCGCATGCAGGTTCGTTCTTTCGCCTATAACGTAGAACTGGCTTGGAATTCCTTACGGATTTATAGTCTCTTGGCCTCTCCCTCATTTTGCAGAACTTCCGTTCGACTTGCCGTAGCTCGCGGGATAGCGTTGGAGGGGCCTTTGCAAGAGTGAGAGAGGAGAGAGGGTATATGGCTTATCGAAGCATGAATCTTCGTCCTCTTCCTTAAGGTGAACTCATGTGAGGAAAGAGGAGGAAATTGCAGAAGGGTCTCTCTCTCCCTCCCTCTCTTGGCCCTCCAGCCTCTCTCCTTCGTTCGCGGCGACGACGTCGCATCTTCCCTCTGTACCTCTCTCTCTTCCTCTCTCTCTCTCTCTCTCTCTCTCTTCCTCTCTCTCTCGCTCTCTGTGTCCCTTTCGGTGGCTGCGGTCCGGGGCCACTTCCAATATATGGGGGATCCTCCTCGTATGTAACGTCACTTTGGCCTCAGACGAAGACCGGAGACGTATAGACTTTGAATTTCATGATGCGCACGTCCCAGAAATTCAATTCGACCCTCAGTGGCTCGAATGCGGTCAAATAGTTACGGGCTCTCCTCTCTCTCTCTCTCTCTCTCTCTCTTTCTCTACTTTTTTCTTTTAGGAGTTGTTCTGTATAGATAGGATTGATGGACCTGTTTCTCTCTTTCGCTTGTATTTTATTTAAGTGGTGGAACGAGACAAGAGCCAAAATTGAGTGCCCTTAAAAGATCGTATATCGCTAAGAGTAAAATTGAAGATTCTAGTTCGGCAATGATCGTCAAACTGTTGGATTAAACATGACACGTTTCGTAATTTTGTATTTATTTTAACATCAAACGGACTGAAAAATTTATAGATATAAATATTTCCTTTGTATAATAGATAATGATTTCCCTGAATAAAAAATGCTCGGTTCCCAAGAAAATAATAATGTAGAAGAAACTTGCTCACTCATGGTCAGCGCATAAAGCTAGCCACCATCACACATCGTAAATTACTAAGTTGTACCTAAGAATTTAATATTGTAATGACAATCACTATGTTAAATCAATGATATGTCTTCTTCGCTCTTGTCTGTTCAGTTAGTGTAATACTTCTGCGTTTCTGGGTTGATAACACTTTTGATGGCCAATATCATTTCAACAGAAATGATAGTTTTTTTATTCAATTTTAGCCACTTTATTAATCTACTGTACTGGTCGTGTAGTACATATGGGCATGTAAAATAGATTTTTTTCTTTTCCTAAATTGCGTTAAGGAAAATTAATTTTGAACTTCAATTGCTATGCACATCAATCCTATATTGCCAATAACGTAATTTTACTATTGCTTAAGTTTTTGTTTAAACAATAATAATAAAATATTTATTTCTGTATATTAAAGGTTGTTACAATTGTTATTGTTCTTTTTCCGGCATTTTAATTTCAACACACAAGATTAAAAGCTATGATCGAAAATGCTGTACGTTTTCACTGGGTAAATATATGCTATTTATGTAAGCAATATAATTGTATGAACGAGGTTTAATGTGTATTGACACTAAGCTTATTTTTGTTACATCAATTTTTCTTTACCGATTTTATATTTTGTAAATAATTTTCAAGTTTTTCAAATACAAATCCTGTCATTTAATTTTAAAGATTAGAACAGTTATATTTAAAATATTAAATTAAACCTTTAAATTATTTAATAATAGTCTCTAATAAAATACTTTCTAATAATTTATCGAAATGTGGACGAGTGCCAAGAAGTAAAAGCATTTTAAATGGCCATTTAAACTGTTAAACAATAAAATTACAATACCGAAACAACAGCCATTACAGTGAATTGAATATGAGAAGGAAAGGAAAAGAGGAGAAATCAATTATTCACCCTCTTCGATTTGACTGTTTGTATTATTTTCGTTCACGCTTGGATTCATAAAAAATTCATCTAAAAAATTGCCTTCCTCGTCGAAAACACACACATACTCACCACCCCTGGAATCGCTTTTTCCTATATCTCTCCCCAAAGTCGCCCAGCACTCGCCCAAGTGGCGCTCCGCACGGCAAGTCGTTCTATATACAGGAGAAAAGTCACATCTGGACCTTCGGACACCGAGGGGTGGCGCATTAAACCGGCAAATCCTCTATCTCACTCTCTTTCTGTTTCTCTCTCCGCACCGTCGTCGTAATATTCGAGCGCGCGCGCGCAAGCGGGGGAAAAAGCGTCGGTAGCGCAGGTGCGCGCCGCAGAAGTTTAACAGACGCTTTGTCGCGTATCCGAATATACATGTGTATATGTATATATGTATACACGCACCACTCGCTAGAGCTGCGTCATCGATCATACAGACCTTCAAGCGCGTAATCCGCGAGCGTGTATGCAGGGCTATTGTGCGTGGTCTGGTAATTTTTGGAAATCGCGCATATATAACGTCGAGATGACCGAGCGGAATTTTTGACGGGAGAAACTCTCTTTCTCTCTCTTGTATTTTCAGGGGGGATTCAGGGATCGTTAGTTTGTAATTGGAGGAGGAGATCGCGCGTTTGAGCCGCACGGATTTGCGAGCGTGTCCGGGTCGTTGACATTCTTTTGTGGCATATGTACGGTTTTAGAAGCGCAGATGTGTGCTGTGAATTTACGTATTTACGAATAGATTACTTACATATATTATTTCAGTTTTGAAGCTGTTGTTTACTTTGGTTTGATGACTGTTTTATGGTCACTTTTATATGACATATAAGGATATTACCGTTGATACGTTATTCAATTTCGAAATCTGTCAACCTTTCATTTTTTTTTTACATGCACGAATTTATAAAAGGTGATAACCATGTATTATTTTATAGTATTAAAAACTATTCTATTCAGAAATAAAAATAATTACTTAATGTTCGTGGGTTGGTTATTTTTTTTCTTTGTAAATCAATTGTACTAATTGATTGTACATCGTTTAATGGACTAGAAAAGTAAATATCTAGATTTTGTTTTTCAGTTTTATATCGTATCAATGTCGACTGTATTTTTCAGAATTTTCTACCAAATGACCATTACTAATTCGATATTTTTCTCCGTAATACCCTCGCCAGTTTAATAATCGAATATTCAAGTATTTTCTGCAAAGTACAGTGCTTACGTGCCAGTGAATAAAACTCGCAGCATTATTGTTTACGAAAATAGACGCACGTATTCGAGGATTATTATTCGGCCAACTAAAAAGGAAAATAATAACTTTCTCTCGCATGCGTGTGTATATATATATATATATATATATGTGTGTGTGTGTGTGTGTGCGGCACTCGTTAAACGAGATCTCAGCCACAATTTCTCGACTTTAGACAATTCCGACAGGCAGTTAAGCGCCTCGTCATCTCGACAAAAGGTTTCCCCTCCTCCCACGCGCCTGCCTGCCTCTCCTCACCATGGCCCTGCAACTTAATAAACGCCAATCGCACGATCCCTCGACACCGCCCACGAATCGTCCGCGCGAGCGAATATTTCCGATATGCGATGGATGCAGGCTCGCAAATCTCGCGCTCTCGTACTACATCGTCCTTTCTCCCCCTCCTGCCTCCCCTCTCGTACTCCCTTCGACGCGCGGAAATATTGGGAAATGAGAAAGGATCGCTTGCACCGCGCGGCTGTGTGTACCGAGCCGTGGGCTTCAATAGTGAATCATTGCGGATTCGTATGAAGCGCGTGAGTGCTTATTTCACTGAACCCCGCTTGATGTGTATGTGTGTATGTATGTGCGGATGGAGAGAGCCCCATTCGGACCACACACGTGTACATTTTTGTGCACTTCGGGCGTTTATTAGATTCCTCGCTCTATATTGCTCCTCGATACAATGGGCTATGATAATTCATTTTTGACAGTTGTAATACGCTTATGTTCAATCATTCGCACTTATTAATTTTTGCTACGAAAATGAGGGTGAAAAGTATTCGAAAACAATCTATGTGGAATATTTATATTTTTGTGTGGTTTTCATATATTTAACACAAAATTTAAGTTTGATATTAACCTTTAAACAATATAGAATTTATAAATAAAATAAATATGACCAACTGATGATAAACAATTAGTATACATCTATACGATGCTTACTAAAAAAAGTAAATCGATATGGGTGAAAATACGTATATATTAGATATTAATCACAAGATGATTTAATGTTAATATTTACAGGAATGCTTTATATTTAATTATCACTCCTATTTTGTTTCATTTAAATTTTTTTTTTAAAATCACTCAAAAAGCGTACATAAAATTTAGTCTTTCTTCGTTTGTAAGAGATCATATAAGGAAGAAAGATACGTATAAGTTTTCCCTAACTTGGTTGTAAAAAAAATTTTTAGGAGGCACGCCTCTGCAATAGATATTTTAACCACAAATCAATTTTTCTAATGAAAATGTAACATGGGAAATATGGAAGAAAAGTATGTATTCACTAATGATTAATTAAATATTAAACTCCCAAAGGTTCCAACAGATTTTTCACAAAAAAAGAATAAAACTAAAAGAGAAGAGCTTTAATTTAAGATAAAAATTATTAAAATCGGACAATCTTTTCCGAGTTACACACATTTGAACATCGCGAAAAATGACAAAAAATGAACGATTTTTTCCGATTTATGTAATCTTAAGGTTTTCATCAGTTTTCGTTTTACTTTACAGTTTTACTGTCTCACGGTTGATTTTAGTCGAAAAAGAAAGATTCATTTTATTTCAGACGGTGTCGGTTAAAAAGGTATAAAAGAATAGGAGAATCTTGCTATTGTTATAGTGAGATTGGCATGCTTATAGTTAAAGGAGCATAATCATAAACCAGTTAATATGAATATTTTTAAAATTAGTTTAAAATACTAATATTTATATATAGTCTTTCTGGTCGGTGTCTTACTTTTATTCACATAGATTAAAGGGAAGAGCTTCTGAATTGAAAAAAGTAGATAGGAAAATAGAATCTTCCTTTGTCAAAAAAACGTTCTCCCTTTAATTCAACGTTTTTTTTTATTGAAAAATAAAATTAATTCCACTGTTTTTTTAATTTCAATTTTTTCTTAAACTGGATCATTAAACTGACGTAAAACAATTGCATTATCGTTATTTTCATTTTTGTGCCTGTTTCAATAAAAATATGTTAATTTCTCGCGTTATTAAAATATCCCGTCACGAGTTATACGTACTCGTATCTTACTTATATCTCTCGTGTGTATATATATCTTCACCTCCGTCTCTATATCCCCATTCTGGACCACACGCGTGTACATGCGCGCGTGCACGCCATATAGTGCGTTGTGCGCCTGTCTTTGTTGCCTTTCTCGAATCATAAAGTCTTATTCCTGTGGCTTATCCTCGCGCCGTCATATTGCGCATAATACCGCAAAGGGGGTCTCCCAGTCTCTTTCTCTCCTTTTCTCTCTCTCTCTCTCTCTCTCTCTCTCTCTCTCACTTATCCATTGACTACGGCTCTGCATGTACACACGCATGGTAATCCATTATGTCTTTGGGCTAGCTGTCTGCACGTGGAGCAATGACGTCAGGCCCACGAAGAGAGAACACTTATCTCGTCGGATAAGTCCTTAATACCTACCCGGGATCACGATCGGACTGAGTTTTGTTTTCGATTGCGTATTATATGCGCCCTGCGAGCCATTCTGTTGGCCATTGCGTGATCTAGAGCTGCATGAATTCTGGATAAAGAAGGAATGGATTGGTAGAGTTTTTAGGGCAAATGCTTACAGTAAAGAATAGTTGAGCTTTGCGAGATTTTGCAATATCAATGTAGTCGCGTTCTAGTTACAGTTTAAAGTCAAAATTAAAATAGCGTCAATCGAAATATTTTTTTATTGCGGAACTAATATATAGTAATATTATGTTGCAACGTCATATTTTAGTTGTTTTTTTTTCTTATTTATGATTTATTTTTCATAACTAGCTTACTTTCTTCGAATTTTATTCTATATACATTGTAAATGCGACCCAAATGTACATAAGTAGACGAATATCTATACAAATCTTTTTTTAACTCATAAAGAAAGAAGAATGTTAACTGTATGCATGATAAATTCTTTGCAAAAATACTGTCAGTAATTTCATGAAGGAATAAATTATATTTATAAAAACGTCACATAACATTTCCTTTCTATCTATTTAATTTCTTTAGTACACGAAGGACGCGGAAAAGGTCGGAGTTATGCATTCTGCTATCTTTTTCAAAAGAAAAAAGCACTATGGGATTTATGTTTCGGTCAAACTCAAGGGAGTTTACCCTAATATGATGATGTAAAACTTTATACGCATGCTTTGATCTTATAATCTCCGGATTTGTATGAAACATCTGTTTGCTCATGTGTTACATTTCAGATGTCGTGTATACCTTCAGATTTTCGTATACTCAATAAGAATAAAAAATTAAGTAAGAAAAACTGTTTAATCATGCGATTAGGTTTATTGATCTATTCGATGATTACATCGCATTATTTTCGAAAACTTTCCATATTTCATTAGTATTAACAATATAATGAACACTATAATTAATGAAGTTTTAATTATATTTAAAATTTTTTTCGATTTTATGGTACATACAGTTTTATTATCTTTTCACTTTTACTATGTTTCAGCTGGAAGATATGATTGAAAATAATCACAGCGAACTATCAGAATAATTATAGAAAGTGCATTCAATCTTATCATATCACCTTATTGTTTAAAGATATGCAACTTGTAAAAGATAAAATAGGAAACGACGACGATACAGTTCTTACATCAGTAGTTAATCAGTGTATATTTGACGTGACTCGAAGATGCAACGAATATTTAAAACAATGTAATTTCGTAAGATTTCCCTTTTTTAAATATCACAACCTTAGAAATTCTTTCCAGTAACTTCTTGTAAGTATTATAATTAAAACATATTTACAAATCTTGTAACAGTTTAATAAAAATATAAAAAAAATGTCCAGTGTTATAGCTCTCTAGTAATCATGCAGATTGGAAGTTTTGAAATATTGTGCGGCTTAGCTGCGCTTGTTATTTTATTGTACTATTATTTCACATCTACTTTTAATTTTTGGAGAAAACGAGGAGTCGTTGGACCCAAGCCTACTCCTTTGTATGGCAATTTTAAAGATATCATGTTTGGCAAAGCTTCTATGGGCGAATATATCAAAAGTGAATACGATAAATATAGAGATGAGCCAATGTTCGGTGTGTTTGCGATGCGAAGACCAATTCTAGTATTAAACGATCCGGAGTTGATAAAGGATGTTTTAGTGAAAAACTTTTGGTCGTTTGCCAATAGAGGAATACGCATGTTTGAGAAAGTTGAACCATTATCAGCTAATTTGATTAATCTTGAAGCAGCGAGATGGAAACCACTTCGTGCAAAACAAACGACTATTTTTACTTCCTCAAAGTTAAAGGAAATGTTTTATCTTCTGTTAGAGTGCGCTAATCATCTTGAACAAAATTTGGCTAAAAGCACTGAAATTAATCAAGTGGTTGAGTGTTGCGAAATTAGCGCAAGGTATACAACTGATGTTATCGGTGCATGTATTTTCGGGCTCGATATGAAGGCTTTAGAAGATGAAGACAGTCAATTTCGAAAAATTGGCAGAAAAGTTATTCACGCCGATGGATGGAGATTATTTAAAATAAGATTCAAGCAAATATGTCCTTTGCTATACAATCTTCTTCGTCCTATAATGTATGATTACGAGATTAATGATTTTTTTATTGGATTGATGTCGGAAACTATGAGACAGAGAAGGGAGAATAATATTAGACGAAATGATTTTGTCGATTTACTAAATGATTTAAAAGATCATTCTGATAAATTAAAAGATATTGGTAAGTTAGAGATGGTAATTGATGGCACTATCAATAAGTGCACACACATCAACTTTATTTTATATAACTAAGAATTCAATTTTCTTTTAGAACTGACAGATACTTTGCTTACTGCACAAGCATTTGCTTTCTTTTTCGCCGGGTTTGATACTTCTTCGCTAAGTATAAGTCATGCTCTCTATGAATTAGCTCTTAATCATTCTCTCCAAGATAAACTCAGAGATGAAATCAACGTGGAACTGGAAAAAAATAACGGAAAACTAGAGTATGGAAGCATTGAAAATATGAAATATTTGCACAAGGTATTTTGTGGTAAGTTAATGGTATAATTAAGACATTGAGGTAAAAGAATTTTCTTACTTAACTATATAATATTTTGTTCATAGAAACATTGCGGAAATATCCAGTAACTCCCTTTCTAACCAGACAGTCTATGGAACCTTACACATTTCATGGATCTCAAGTGACCATTCCTAAAGGTATTCACGTTTGGATTCCAGTTTATGGAATCCATCGGGATCCAAAAATTTATCCTAATCCAGATACCTTTGATCCTGAAAGATTTTCCGAAGAAAATGTGAGAGAAAGGCATTCATCTTATTATTTACCTTTTGGAGTTGGGCCCAGAAACTGCATAGGTCATTTAAAATACTAATAATTACATCATACTTCTTACACTTAGTTACAAAATGTATTTATAAAGAAATTCTTACAGGTTTAAGATTTGGAAATCACCAATCAAAAGTTGGTTTAGTAACGGTATTGAAAAATTATAAAGTTGACGTCTGTGATAAAACTCCTATACCCTACGTAAACAATAGAAGAAGGTTTTTAGTTGGACCAGCTAACGGTATACATTTAAAATTCACAAAATTAGAATGAATTTGGTAAATCTCAACTTAAGAGACTGAATACTCATATGCATATATGTTGTTGAATTTTTTATTCTTGTAAAGAAAAAGTAAATTTTGTTAGATATTTACAAAATTTGAACGACATATGGTACTATTTAATTTTTGAACTATTGTGGATTAAAAATTGTTATAACATAAAGAAAATTTTATTATTGACATTTTATCTATAGATATCTGTATAGTTGTACGTTTTCTCTACAATCGGATGTGGCTGTCTTTACAATTCATGGTAAATAATTAAAGCGAGCCAAAAAGATATTTTTACATCAATTGATAGTAAAAACAAGATATGGCAGGTAGGCAAGGGAGCAAGTTCTGTACTAAATGAAGCTTACACAAATCTAAGAAAATCGATTTGACGGAAGAGAGAGGTAGTCTATACTTCTATATATTTTCGAGCAGCGCGCTTTAAAGTGGTTATTGTCACCATCATAATAATACGATGTATTTATTTTAAAGAAAAAATCTTTGTAACCACTTTTTACTCTCCGTAAATTGCTCCTTTCAAGAAGTAACACTTACAGTTAATTGAATTGTACTTTGAAAAACTAAAATGCCAAAAGAGTTTTTCCACTCAAGCATTCACGTCGATAAAGCACAGGGTCGAACAGCGTATAAAGCCGAGTTCCTGAATTAAAAACCGTCGAGAGCAAAAAAGTGAGAGGGAAAGGAAAGCTCGTAATAATTTTTCTCTGGAAGTCGAGCACCATTTTCGGAGAGGGGCAAAGTCGATAAAGTTTCAATTCGCTGGGCGAGCGCTCGCTCGCTCGATCGCGAGCACACAGATGAATTATTAAACTCGCGTTTTCCACGCTCGCTCTCATCCCTCCTCTCTCCCTTTCTCTCTATACGCGCGTTATGTACGTATGCGCGCGAGTGATAAATTCTCCTCCGTGAGCGCTCACACGCGGGCGCGCAGCCACTACTATAGCGATCCACGAAAGACGGGCATGCAAGAGACCTTTTCGGCGTTATACGACTACACCTACTACTCCCTCTAAGTAGTTTGGAATTGCTCGCTCTCTTACTCTCGCTCTCTCTCTCTCTCTCTCTCTTGGCGTAACTTTATTGCCGACCGCGTGTAAAGGGGGGTTCCATCTCGTGCGCGGTCTTTTTGGCGTAGTACTACGCGCGGGGCTACTCGATTCACATCGTCGCCGCGAGGCTACTCTTGTACGTACAGGCGTAGAAACAAGGCGAGAACATCGGTTAAGTGCCGATTTTACGACTGCGATTTCCCGTGCGCGCGCATGAGAGGCGTCGTCAGACTTTGTTACGCTGCGGGGGGAAAGGAGGAGAGAGGCGTGCGTTTAGGCAAGCATTTTGTCGCCGAGGCCGCGCGTTAATGGCCTGAGGAGGGTTGTAATACTCATCTTTCGAACAAATTGAATGGGTTGTAGTAACGGAGAATGGTAACGAATGGAAGGGAAAGAGTTAAGTCGCGACTGCGAGTTCTATTACTCGTGGATTTTAAGTGTTTATTAGGTTCGAAGGTAGGATGGCAATTAAAGTATCTGTGATGTTATCGTTAAAGTGTGGAAACGTATAAATACGGGGAAACATTAAATTTAATGAAAATTCATTCTGGACCCTAAAGTTAAATCAATACAATGTTGCGATTGTTATTATGAACAAAGATTATAATTAATAATAATATATAGGAGGTAATTAATGTTACTTACGTGAAAAATAATTAACATATCAAAAACGAATATTTTGAAAAAGATGTATAAAAATTAGAAACCATCATATTTTCCTATTTATTGATATTTATTAATATATAATATAGTAAAATAAAATAATTAAACTGCTCTTGTACATTCGTAAACCATAAAATATGTTCCCTGCTTGATTTTCCCCCGTATCTCGCTTTAACAGCGGTGTAAGAAATAGTATGAATATATAAAGAGACTTAATTATTATGTATTAAATATTATGTATTCTACGAACATTTATTT
>JAYJLV010031198.1:0-29024 GCA_036873485.1 Torymus texanus | reverse complement strand
GCGATTAAATGGCCATTTTTCCTTCCCATTTACTAGGATTTTGGCCATTTCGAGATAGACAAATTTCTACCAGGGTACTGAAACTGATAAATGAAGAAGGCCTATTTTAAGATACAAAATCCTGGGTTATTTCGATTTTCAAAAAAGTGGACTTATTCGATTATTCCGGGAAACCACAGAATTGTAATCAACTTTTATCACCGTTTTATTCTAAATGTTATATTTAATGTTAAATCGACCTCGTGTAAAATACGATAACAAAAGTAATATTATTTTGATCATCTCATTCATATCGTGTAAACACAAATGTTAAACATACAAAACAAGCCTTTTGCGAACTTCATTCATCATCTTGCTAACGCGCGAATTTTGAAAATGAATTCGGTTATCGCACTACGCCGAAGGAAAAAAGCCCTCCATCTAATCGATGTGTTCAACTGCCAGTAAATATTTACGCAAGCGAGCGTATATATATTGCGATATTTTTTTACTCCCGCCACACATACACACATATACATGAACTCGGTATGAATCATGCGCTTGAGACCGAGCAGACGCTTTTTTTTTCATCGCCCCGAAGAGCATGTATACATAATGCACTGCTGTGATAAGGCTATTATAGCGGAATGTTAATAAGAAAATGAGTAAAATTCATTCGGCTGAACGAGCGTTTGCATATTAGTTATTGATCTCCTTCACCTTCTCATCCGTGATAAATTCCAGATTACACACATTATTTACCGTAATATTCAAAAGTATAATAAGTATATATATATATATATGAATTCTTTTGCAAACGAAGATTTGGGAAAAAAATCGGTTGTTGATATTGCATTTATAGAGAATCATCGAGTGCCGTCACAGCTATTTTTGTCATTACATCCGTCTGCGCGTTATGTTTGTATCGCTCAATCGATACACCAACATGATGTAATTTATCTCGAAGAGAGAGAGAGAGAGGACGAGTGACTGAGCTACCTCTCGATGCAAACGCAGCGATGATGAGATTTACCGCATGCCGCATCGTGTGCACCTATATACACACCGAGAAATGGCCAGTATATACATAACGGGGTACGCTACGAGTTTCCAGATAAATTACAAGATCCCTACTATAGCGAAACTCTTATTGCGTCCACGTCATCAGTTTCCCTCGTGTATATCTAACTCAAACTACTTCGCGAACGACTCGCATATATATACTTGTAGTATATAGTATATATAATATAATGTATACACCGGTATACTGACTGACCCAATATGCATAGACAGCTGCGTGGATGCACAACGGACGCGACAATGCATACTAAGTGCGCACGGGTAACATCGAATTTCGCGTTATCCCACGTATTGATAACCGCAAGACAATGCGAACGTGTGTATATGAACGTATATACATACACAGATATATGTGGCTTTAGACACGAGACTGCTAAATCTCAGGCCGTCGTCGGAGTGGACTACACCCACGAGGGTATATTAAACGTGACGGGGTGAACGAGGACAAACGACAGACGGAAATGCAAATGAGAATAGGGATGATGGGAGATGGGAATAAGCGGGGTTTAGGTGAATGATGTGGAATAGTTTTTCCAGGATTGGTTTTGCGTGGAGGAAAGGAAAGTTTAGTTTTTTTTGTATGAATGTGTGGAAAAGTATGTAAAAAAATGATGAGGAGGATGCGAGGGATGTAAACTTTATATTTCGGATTTTGAGAGTTTTTAGGAGATATTTTAGGGTTCCTGTGAAAATAAAGCCCATAACTGTTAGTTTGATCTCTCGTTTGTGTGATAAGATCTGTGTTATTGAAAATAATGATTAAAAATAAATTTATATCTTGGTGAGGATTGAAGTTACAAAATAATCGAAAAAACGAATCAAAAATAGATGAAGTAAGCTTAAATTTTTCTCTCGTCGTATAAAAGAATCGGTTATAAAATATAATCGGTCATCAAAATTATGATAAAAAAATTCATGGAAAATCGAGTATTTTTAAGTTAGGACATAAATAAATCTTTATGCATTTCTTATCTTTAACTTTGATGATGGATAACTTCAGATCGAATTAATCTTTTGATACGCGTCAAAAAATAAATTCAGGATGTATCAGTCTTCATGATTGTTTGATTGAATTTCTTAATACAAATAATTGCGGAGTTTTGCTAGAAAATAAAGCCATCATTTTTCGTAGAAAACTCTATTTTCAGAATAATATAAAGCTGTTGGCTTAGAAATATTGGTCAATGAAATCAATCTAAATATATTGTTATAGCTATCAGGAATATTTTACAGAACTGTTTTGAGATTTTATTTTACTTTTGTTTTTAAAATTAGGAAACTATTAGAATTGTTTGAAAAACTCAAAGTTAATTATATACAATTATAATAAATGTAGATAAAATCATGTTAATAATTTAAACTTTTACAAACTCGGTTCACCCACTTGAAAGACAACCAAAACATAAAGACATTGTAATAATAGATGATATAGTTTTTACATCAAATTGTATTTACTTATCGACTAAACAGCACAAAGAAACGTTCCCTCATTACAGAGTTACATGTTCAGTTGGGCTCACGTGCCCTGCTAGACTCAACAAGTATGAAAGAATAGTCTATGCAAGAGACAGAAACGCAACAAACAGTAACACCTATTTCTGCTAGAGCGTGCATGACTGTACTTGACGATGTAACTCCGTTTCTTCGAAACAAGTATAGCAATCTTAGTGCAATAATTTCTATAGTTTTAAGTTAGTTTTAAGTAGTCTAAGTGTATCAGACCAGCGCACAGGACTCCTCTGCTGGACTACCTATGTAGTATACTAATATATATATAATTGTAATATTTTTGTATATTTCATTATATGTACTCTGGTTCAATAAATAAATAAATAAATTCGTGTTCTAAAATTATATTAAACACATTTTCGAAACAACATAACAAGATTTTTCTCTTTTACATTTCTGATCATCACCAATTTTTATACCCAGACCAACTACAGACTTATTTATTACACGGAAGAAACTGTTTTACAAAACACATCTTCAGCAAATATATACGGCACCGTCGATTCGTTAACCAGATAATATCATTATGTCTACAATGCAGACTAATTTCTCTCATCTGCCAAAAAATAAAGTTCATTGATAATCGCAACGACATCGTTTATTTTTCAATATATACATTATATAATATAACGCTCGTAACTAATCACGATACATAAACAAAAATCTCTGGTACACCATAACACAAGCGCGTCTCTGCTAAACACATTGTTATCATTATCTCGTGAGAGACAGAGAGGAAAAGAAAAAGGCGAAAACGACGCCGGTGACACTGATAAAAAGCATTTCTCTTTAACCCCCTCATGTGTTGTTATAATTTTATCAAAACACGCCACTCTGGTGAATTCACAAAAAAAGATATGTATAACACACGTGCAAGTCGCAATAATTCCCACGCGTATCAGCAGCGAGACTCGTTCGCTTATACACATATTTAACTATATACATACGTTTATCAATCTTTCTCCTCCTCCTCCTCCTCTCTCTCTCTTTCTCCCTCTCTCTCTCTCTCGCACTCACTCTCTCCCTCTCTCTCGCACTCACTCTTTCTCTCTTTCTCTCTTGTCTCGACTGAGACATTGCATCGATCAATTAAAGCGGTCGGCGAAGCTTCTGCTGCGGACGTTCTATGATATTGTATGTCTGAGCTCTCGACTCGGCGCCTTTTTAATATATACACACACACACACACACACACATATTGTATGTGTATATATTATACATATTCCTTGGTTCTCACGCCACAGAAAGAGAGGGAGATAAAGAGGAGGATGGCCTTTCGTTCGCTGCTCTCCTCTCATCGATAAAAACAACGGTGGGGGATTATCTCGCTTCCTCCTTCACGCGAAACGAACACGCGCGCCGGCAAAGAATCTCTCTCTCTTGTTGCGTCGTACTCGTACGCACGTATCGCCGCGTGTATATGTGATAGTGGTGTGTCTAGCCGAGAGAAGAGCGGCCGAGAATTTTCTCTACTTTTTTTTAAACATACTATAGCAGAAATACCTCGTTTATATACATATATGCATATATATGTGTCGCGAGGAAATATTTCGTCGAGTGTGTATAAAGCGCGCGCGTGTGTTTCATCGGTCGGCAAGGGGGAATGTGCGACGCGCGATAACAGAAGCGCAAGCTATTTTCCGACTGGTGGATTGGTGAGATAACGAGAGAAAGTGCGCGTGCCGGAGATATTTCGTGTGTGTAAAATATGCTAACAACTATATAATATATACCATGGTGAAGTGTTGCGGTCACTATATATATTATAATCTTTGATGGTGTAAAGTGGATATATAGAGAATGACGTGGAGGTAACTATAATGTCATGTAATTGGTATATAGATAGTGATTTGGGTGTGATATGATAAAAATTTGCATGCTTTTGCTGAATAGTTGCGGTAGCGTTGAAGTAATTTATAAATACTAACAATAGTATATTTAATCAAAGTAAAAAAATAAACTTTGATAATGGGGAAGTATATATGTGTGTTATTAAAAATGATAGATTCTAAAATATCTTCAATCAGAAAGTATAAATATGCAATCAAATTAAACGTATTATCTAATCAATATTTGGAGAAATGGCCTAATCTCTCTTTTAAAATTATTCTACGAACGTTGTCGAATCACGACGTCAAACAGTATATATTTGTAAATCAAATAGGTAATACATTACCTCTCTGATTCAGCGAAGCGTGTGAGATAAGAAAAATTTAATAGCAACTATTGGAATACAATCACTCACGGTCCTCGTGATTCTTTCGCGAAACAGGTAATTAATTTGAATAACTGCTGATTTTACTCCTCGACTGAAATAGCATACTTCTCTACTCTATAACGCAAATAATTTATTCAGGCATGTTTGTATATATCACGATGTGCAGACTGAATTTCGCCAGTAAGCAGTGTCAAAACCAGTTTTTGGAAGATATACTTTCTTGAAAAAAGAATTTTGACTATTTTGTCCATATTTGGATTAAAAATTTCTAAAATACAAATAATGCTGTAATCCAAAAGTTCATATAATCTGTTTAACATTAAACATATTTTATTAAATATAGTAATACTTATTATTTGCAAAATAGAATTAAAGTAAAATGACTATATCTAAAAACGACATTACTATAAAATGATTCACAATTATTTCATGAATTAACCATTAAGATTGAAATTTTCTAGAAATAAAATATATAAAAAAATAAAATAAAAACTAAATACTTCGTTATTTTAAACATCCAGTCGATAGATACATAAAATAATTTATGGACTTCAGTTTAGTTTTATGTACGAACACACATTTTTACAGTTTATTTTTATATATATTCATACAAAAGGTATTAGTGTTCAAACAGGATTGCTTACAAAATGTTATGACCTTGCTGAAAAATATATCATTCCAAAATTAAATTGTTATACGAACAAAACGTTTTCTATATATGGTTTTATTAGAAAGTTTAATTTTTCGCTTAATGATTTTCGTGGTCATCGAATGAACGCTATTAGAAATTGGCTCCTCCTTAGATTAGAAAAATGAGTCATAAATATTGAGGAGTACTTACCGATAAGAAAATACGCGTGACATTTTTTAAGATAAAGATAGAAATCTTAGTTTGTTAGTTTAATTTGGCTTTTATCTCATTAATGCGAATAATTCAAAAACAATAACATATACGCATGCCGTATACGATCATCGTGCTCCAAAAACTTATTACACGCTCGAAAAGGAATCGAGCGTGAGATTTGTCGATTAATTACTCATTTTTATTTGATATCATCTGATTATATTCGGCATGGGACACTTGCTTCAATGAATCGATGTATGACTGATTGCACGAGGAGTAGTAATAGTGTCTACGTAATAATGTATGATACGTATAATAAAAATATTAACATTGTATTATTAAATAATTTTTCAAGAATTAAATTTACTTTTGAAAATTGCAGGATGACGTAATCGGCAAAATTCGAAAAAAAATCGTCCGGAACAGGTGGCACGAACCAGTTCATTGATGGAAACATTGAACTTTCTTTTTCCCGCGTAGTCACGTCAACAGTCGATCACGTGATTCCGCCTAGGGACAGTAGCGAGGCGTCAAGTGATCTGGGGAAAAATATGGTGATTTCAATGCTGCCAATGTTCGATAATATTACGTTCGTGACCTCAAGGTAAAGCAATTAAATATATTTTCAACCAATACTGTATAAATATGACATTTTAGTAGACCCAAGCATGTTTTACAATAAAAAATTATCAACAGATAGCATTTGCAGTGTTCGCGAAATAAAAAGGACGCCGGGCTGTTAACCTGTTACACAATTTCGAAGTTTGAAAAATTGCGCCAAAGATGAAATACGAGATAATGGGGACTTTATCAGCCGATAGGGATTGAACCGTTGAACGAATAAGCGAAAAGAACACATCGCCGATGAGAAAAGAGATAAATACAACAGCATAATATATAGGCTCTCTCTGTCTCTCTGCAGCTAAACAGCTAAAGTTTATTGAGGAGGAGAGGGACAATTAAGAGGAAGCTGTGCGGAGATTAGTCAGTGTTTGTGTCGGTGTCTGCGATATGGTACACAAGCGATGAGCCCTGATCTCCCGCCGTGCAAAACTGGAGAAACGTGCGTTTTGATCCACAGTCACGACAACTGGGTGGCGCGCGTTAAGTGTTGATAAGTGACTGACAATTGAACGGATTTATTCGATATAACCTGCCTTACGTGATAAGTCATTAGAGCTCAGTAGGCAAGTGGTCGTGTGCCCTCCCTACCTCTATCTATTCCCCTCACACTCTCGGAAGGTATGTTTTGGACCAACGTATCATTCACGAGATTATTGGTGGCGGTACGTCAATTTGGTTGACGTACGTGAGAGCTGTGAACCATACACGATATACAGTGTATGTATGCGTGTGTGGGTGTTTGCATGCGTGCATGTGTATATGCATCTACAGCACTGTATGTGCCTGCCTCTGCAAACCCATGAAGATGTCCACCGATGAGTATCAATCTTGAGGAAGAGCTGCTAATCAGTGCCCGCTAAGAGAGACATGGAAGATGAACACGCAGGCAGAGAAGCCAACAAGATCTGCGGAGTCTGTGGGGACAGAGCACTTGGTTACAACTTTAATGCAGTCTCCTGCGAAAGCTGCAAAGCTTTTTTCAGACGCAATGCTCTCAAAAACAAGGTAGTGTTACAATGTTAATACTCCTTTTGTAATGTCTCTTGTGCTTCAAAGTCTGGAGTATACTATATTGTTTTATTGAGATTCAACTTGCTATGTTTGAGTATAATCTTTATTTTCAAGTGTATCATTAATTTTATCAAGTTTTGTAATATTCTATATCAGCAAAGACATATACACCTAGTATTATTGAAAAGAATCAAAGATTATTTCTATTTTAAAAGATGTACTAAAACAATCACTGTGCTTTTTTTCAACTCTTATAATTTATATGATTTAATATGGGTAAATTATTTTATCAACATACTAAATTCATTTATAAAGTAATATTCATTTTATCATATTTAAATTTGAATGCTTAAAATTACTTGTATATATATATTCAATAAATAAATTGGATTATTTACCTATGTATTCACTGTTATATTTAATCTTCATCTTTTATCTTTGAGATAATCAAATAAGAAATATATCTATTACATATACCATCCATGTTAACTAACATAATTTTTAATGTTTCAGGACTTTCGGTGTCCTTTCACTGAAAACTGTAATATAACACCAGTCACTCGACGATTCTGTCAAAAATGTAGATTAGACAAGTGCTTTAACATTGGGATGAGAAAAGAGTACATCATGTCAGAAGAAGACAAAGTTTTAAAACGACAAAAAATAGAACAAAACCGAGCTAAAAAAAGACCAGGTTCCGAGAGTCACAAGACATTGAAATTAAAAAGAGAAAGCATAGATGAATCTAACTTTGACGATAATTCTACTTCTCTACCTTCTGTAGCTTCAGTTGCATCTGTTATGTCAGAGTCATATTTTTGGGAATCAGATAAAAAATATACAGATCTTGATGCCAATAAACAAACAACCATAGATAGTTTGAGTCCAGTAACTGCTGCCAGTGTTCCAAGTCCATCAAGTCCCCCTGAGAATTGTGATATAGCTGGTTCTAAAACTTTAGAAATGTTAAAAGATGCTTTTCATAACTCTGCAAATGGAAACTTTCCGAAGCATGATCAATCAGTATCCCAGAATTCAAATGATTTGAATGCAGAAAAGAGCTCATCTAGTCATAGCAGTTATAATTCTAATTTGAATAGCCATGAACTAGAAAAAAGACCTTCAAAGTCATCAATAAAATTAAGTGAAGCAAGTACGATACTGAAAAAATTGGAGAAGAAAGCTGTAAATTCTAGAGAATCTTCTCCATCATCACCTTCATGTTCAAAATTTGAAAACAATTTGCCAAGTTATTCAGGATCAAAGCCACCTTCAGAAGAACAAAAATCACAGCCATCATTTACAGAATGTTTAGATAGTATAAAAGCTGGAAATTCATGTACAAACGAACTTTTACCATGTATGCAACAAAAATGTACAGAAGAGATTATTATAAACCAGAAATCTAAAGAAGCTTGTACAAAGAGCTCTAATTTAGCTTCAAAAATAATGCAAGGAGCTGGATGGCTTGCTAAAATAATTAGCAATCCAACTGTTATTGCTAAAATCATTCAAGATCAAAATATTCTTGCAAAATTCATTGCAGATCCAGAAATTATTAAAAAATTAATTTCTGATCCTCAAATTTTTAAAGTTTTGGAGGAAACGCTTGTATCTCAAAGTGTTCCAGGTAGCCCCGAAGCTATATCAGACAACGGTACAACTGAAAATATCAATAATGACTTTATTGAAATTAGCACAGTAAAAGAGACATCAGTCAATGATCAAAATCAAGTGCAAAATCCTATTTTAACAAATTTAATTACAAATCAAAACTCAGGAGAATGTGTAAATCCAAATGTTGTGACTGGTCCATCTAGTGAATGGAATAAGACACCAGATGATGTTACCAGAGATGTTCTCCAAGATTTACAAAGGTATTCATCATTTTATTATACTTTAATATTTAACTCTATTAAAATATTTTTAAATTTCTAATAAAACCTTTTCATTTTAGGATACCTATAGCTGATAATTCTATTGAATCTATCCTTTGTGAAGCTATAAAACTCGAATTTTCGGCATATTCGACTTTAGGTGGTAGTCAAAATAGTAGAGAGTTAAATGATGCGGAAAGAGCTAAATTAAATGAGCTTATAGTTGCAAACAAAGCTCTTTTAGCACCACTCGATGACGATATTACAAACTTAGTTGGCGATGAGTGCAAATTCAAGGTAAATTAATATTTAATTTTCGTATTTTTTAATTTTATGAAATAATATAACACACTGAATTTTTTTAAAAGGAAAATCCTGGTCAATCTGATCCTGTACTATTAGATGTAATAAATTTAACGGCAATAGCTATAAGAAGACTGATTAAGATGTCAAAGAAAATCAACGCGTTTAAAAATATGTGTCAAGAAGATCAACTTGCCTTGCTAAAGGGGGGATGCACCGAAATGATGATTTTAAGATCAGCGCTTAATTACGATCCTGACAAACATATTTGGAATATTCCTCATAGTCAAGATAGAATGTCGAAGATTAGAGTAGACGTATTAAAGGAAGCTAAAGGAAATCTTTATGCGGAGCATTCGCGATTTGTCAGGACATTCGATCCCCGTTGGCGAGATGAAAATATCATCTTAATTTTAAGCGCTATAGCATTATTTTCTCCCGATAGATCAAGAGTTGTTCATAGTGATGTGATAAAACTTGAACAAGTGAGTTCACCGTTAATTCATCTTATAATATTATATTGAACTTGATTTCAATTATGAAATTATTGCGTTTTTGTTGCAGAACTCCTATTATTATCTGCTGAGAAGATATTTAGAAAGCATATATCCTGGATGTGAAGCAAAATCCATGTTTCTAAAACTGATTCAAAAGATTTCAGAGTTGCATAGGCTTAATGACGAGGTAGTTGGAGTGTATTTGAATGTGAATCCATCGAGTGTAGAGCCACTTCTAATAGAATTATTTGACTTGAAACATTAAAATAGTTTCGGTTATCTATATTCAATAATATTTTTCGAAGTTACAAATTTGTTCATTATGCAAAGCAAAATGTACAATTTTTATAGACTCTTTTTGTATTGCATCACATGCCCATAGGGGAAAGTTGGGATAATTTTTTACTCGAGCACTCACTCAGTAATAATTGCGAAAATTCAAAATCACTACCATCACGCTTTTAATTTTAGGTCACGATATTATATAGATCTATAAGTAGTTATTAATTTATGTTACATCGGTATTTTTATAGTTTATATTATGTTAGATAATTTACGAAACGTTAAATTTTTTTATATGTAAACATGACGAATAGTAACTCGTTGCGAAGTTTTTGCATAATAATGTGTATAAATTACTCACGTACCTAATTCAATCTAAGGAAGAAATTTGTTTGATAAGTCTAATCTTGAATGTATTATATAAGTGTTAAATCTATTCAAAAGATTAATGACGCTTAGGTATTGCAAGTTACCCAGGCAAGTTAATTAAAAACAAAGTTGCAATTGTAAATTAGCTTTATTTTTAAGCTTATGAAATATATAGAACTATTGTAAATTTTAGAAATTATATGAAAGTAGTCATAAAAACAACTATCGTTGTAAAGAATTGAATATAAACATACCTGCCTACGTCTACAGAGGAATGAAGTTTAAAATAAATATTGCAACTGCGCTTAAATCATTTTATTTGAACTTGAATACCTTCTTGGTGTTCTTATATCAATATAGTGCGCCTGTGGAATAAATCTTATATTGTACACGAACGTTGTGATAATGCAATAAAATATATTTTTTTCATAAATCTAAGTTTCCATACCTGGAATGTAGACTTTCCTCTGAGGATAAGTTGAGATAGTACAAACTTTAAATTGCATTGCTCTCGGAGCTATCGTCGTTTGGAGTAATGAACATATCCATAAATACTAGTAACAGCACTGTACTCACTGACATCGATACAAATAAAAAACCGACAGAAAGAATGAAAAGAAAGAAGTAAAGAATACCCTTTGTGGCTATACTGACAATCGCAACTGACCAATCTATAATGATTTGAAATAAACTGGAGATACCAAACATTCTTGAACTAATGCAATTGTAAGGTTATTACTTGTTGATTTTGACATTTTCAAGTTTACAATATTGAAAAGGGATACTAGGAATGCATTTGTTTTTATTGGTGTATAAGCAACAAAAAAACAAAACCATAAGTAAAAAACAAAGAGACATTTATACAGCATCTATATATATATAATTTTAATCAGAGTTTTCAACTCTAAATTACAATATGAGAGACTCATTTTAACAAACACTTAACAAATAATAATTTTTTCACTTTTTCGAGAACTTTACCAAAAAATTCTCGCCAAATATATATATATATATTAATATAAAAATATTTCCTTTTATCTTTCTTCTTCGTTACTGAAATATATAATATAGTCTTGTACAGATCAGACATCTTCAATGAATCTGATACTTTCAGGAATGCACGTTACATAACTACAAATTTCCTATTTAATTCTATTCAAGAATGCAAAGGCACTTTCTAAATGGATCTATGGCAAGAAATCAGTTATTGCTTACTTTAAGTAACAATGATACAAGGCATAATTTTTAAAATTTATTTGCGTATATTTTCTCTTAAAAATCGATTGCAACTAAATAATCATGCATAAAACAAGGTTCATGCAACATTGAATAAATTTTAACAAAATGATGGAGCATACATTAAAACTACCGACAATTTCATCTCTACCTTTAGCATTAAAAGTATATGTATATATATATTATACGAGTGGTCCGCGGCCACTGTACAAACACAAACAGAACGCGAAGAAATTTACCATTCCTAAAATTAAAAACGGAAGTAAAAGTTTTTTTTTAATTAACACCACGATGGCCGCTACGGTACAACGAAGAGACTACCGACTGCACTAGAATTCCGCGTGGCTGTGCGCACGTATCACTTATTAAAACGAGCAAGAACCGAAGTTTATTCCATAAAGCAATGGACAGCCCGTTTAGAAAGTGTCCGTTCGCAAGCCTAGTACTCTATTAATCATACTTATAAATACGATAATAAGCATCTCAACGGACTTCATCATTATCATTATCATTATCATCATCCCTCTCCATTGCATCTTCACCCCCGGGACCATCTTTATCTGATCTCGATGCCTTGATCGACGCTGGTATCAAATGCCGATGCGGTGGCCGAGCCATTCTCGTCGCACGTCGCATCACCGAAGGCCAGCTTATAGGCGAAACTTGCCGCTGGCAGATTGGCGCGCTTGTAGTGATAGAACTTTTCGGTGTTGCTTTGGAAGGTCCGGCAGAGGGTCGTGCAGTTTATCTTGTCTGCAGCGATGTAGCAGGCACCAAGAGCCGCCGAGACTGTTAGCCGCAGCAGGGTGAACTCGTCAACGTCGCTACTCTTGTGAATCTCGCTGACGAAGCCGGTTTTCATGTACTTCCACGACTTCCATACCGAGCCGACGCATATCACCTTCAAGCCGCCGTTCTCCAGTTTCAGATCCTGTAAGCGATTGCGTAAATTGTTTAACGTGTCATTTGTTAAATGCGAAATATTTAAGAGTTGAATTTAAGATTATTTTATTTAAAAAAAAAAAAATGTGTCTTACGAGTGTTCAATAAAGGAAATTTTTTTAAAAATACTGTCTTGATTAAGTGGTGATGCTTTTTACATCCCTGTCTTAATTTATTGCATTCATTTATAATAGTGACCTATTTTAAACTTGCGATACCAATGTCCTAATCTATCGAGTGCTGTTACAAAAAACAATACAAACACTGTTTTTATGGATGAAAATTGATAGATGGAAAAAAAAGTTTTTAATCTCCTCTTTATTGGATCTGCAAATTGTTATCGGAAAAATGCATTGAAAGATACTGTTAAATTACCAATCACTCTAAAGTAGTAGTTATAGAAACGAGATGACCTATTTTTCAAGAAAATTTCAAATGATATGTATGAATATTTCATTCATGTCACTTGTTAGTTAAATTTTCAATTATATTAAAAAAACATTTTATTAATTTATGAATGTCACATTTTTCAATAAATTTTTTGATTTTAAAAATCCAACCCGTACGTAAATTATAAAAATATACATATTGTGTGTAATTTGAAAATAGAAATAATGTTAAAAATACTCTATGACTCCAATGCTTCAATGAAACAACGTTAAGAGAAATCGAGTGAGCAATAAAAATTATATATTTACAAAAATAAATATATTGCCTTGAAACTCGTAAATATAAACTGCCAAAATAAGATAAATAGTTTAGAAAAAAAAATCTAATGAATGATTTCTTTTAATTTTAACAGCATGCGACTACCTATCAGAGAATATAATCGTTGCAAAATCATTTGCTATTTCGACTAAATTGATGAACGGTACAAACTAAGCACTGAACACATTTACAAACCATTCCCCACACCTCCTACCATCCCTCAGAAAACAACCAACTCCCTTCGTCCTAAAAATACCCCTCGCACTTTCTCCACTTCCCAGTTCAATAAAAAGAAACCATATATATATCGTACATTGTGAGCGTTGCGCGACACAGCAGCAACATACTTGGCGAGCTTGACGCCCGCCTCACGAAAGAGCTCCAAGCACAGCGGATCCTTGCGATCGCAACCCAGGGCCAACTCCTTCGTGAACATAGCGAACTTGCACTTGTTGAAATTCGCGTAGAGATGAGGAAGCATGCTCTGCTGGTCTGTCACCTCAAAGTATTGCTGAATCGCTGGCCAGACGTAGGTGATTGGGTACGGCGCCGGCTCCAAACCGTCAAGGTCGTCGAACACGTACTTGCAGGCCCGATACGCTAACCAGTAAGCTGAAATGTAGATTAATAGAGTTATTAGTTGGTTTTGGTTAATGTGGAAAAAAGTTTTAGTAAATTTTTTTTTGGAAAGTTTATAGGTAATTGTCAAGTCGGAAAGTTTTTCCTTAAAGCCGTTTATTGTTTATTATTTAAGAGTAGCATATTTAAATATTTTCATCGTAACCGTGTCTATTACGAAGATCATCAATTTCTCATGATTTTAGATCACTTTATATCGTGAACAACTATAAGTGATTGACCCATTCTAAAAAAGAACCAAAATTGCTTCCAGACAGTGAATATTCTAGCTAAATGCACTACTTATATATTAATTTTTATTTATTATAAAATTTATCAAACCATAATTATTAATAAAAATTCATTTTGGCATCGATATCGATTCATCCAGGATGCCGATTTAATACGGGCGTTAATTTTTTCTTTAATATTATCAGTTAAAGAGTATAAAGGTTTAAATAATTTATGACCAAATACCATCCGTCTATTGATAATAAATATCCCAGAACGATTTTATCAAAATCTATTCTCAATATTGAATTTGCATATTTGTCTAATAATTTTACTTCTGAGTAAAATAGAAAAAAAAAATATTTTATGCTATTTAATTCACAGTTATTTGCAGCTATTATTATCAGAAAAGCTTTTATTAGTCATCATATTGTTATCTTGAAGGAAGTTCAAGATAAAATTTCGAGATAAGCGAAAAACATTATAATTTTTAATAACTCATTATTTAACTCCAGTCAAGTTTCCCAAACACTATACATTTCCCAAAAATATTTCTATCACGTCAACGAGTGGAAAATTTTCCATCACGAAAGCTCAACTCTGAGAAAACATTCATTCTCGTCTTGGGCGCAAATATAAAGAATTAATTAAGACGCGCCAGACAAATATATACTTATTTTACATATAGGAAAGAGGAACCTTCACCGCCGCGCGACGATACAAGATCGTATATTGGACTACCTACGGAAAAAAAAATGACAGTGAGCAAGGTGAACCGTGTCGTCGAGGTATCGGATTACAAGCGTATAGAGAGCCTGTGTGTTGATTACTCGTCACCTTTTATATGAGCGCACCGCGCAGTGTGTGTGTGTGTGTGTATATATATATATATATATATAAAGCGGAATTCATCAATGTTGAGTAACAATTTAGCGTTCTTACGCGTCTAATCGAACGATTGTTAAGGAATTTGAATAAATCGCAGTTTATCGCTTCTGCTTTGTTAACAGCTAGTTTACTTTCTTGCTTTTAATAACGTAAAATTACTTTACAAAGATGTGTTTTTTAGTTACTTGTTATATTATTTAATTATTTTTCATATTGTTTAATATTTTTTTTTTATCGCATCAACGTAATTATTGTAAAGTAATCAAAATATAATTTCTTTTATTTTTAACCGATATTGATAAAATGAAGAATGAGTAATAAATTGTTTAAATTACTTTAGAATGACTCCTGTGTAGAATAAAGGAAATTTTCATAGTAATAATTACAATCCTTTGCACTGACTCTGGGATAAATATACATTATTCAAATCATTCCAAATACCGATATCAGCTGTGATGTACTGTATTATTTTGTAATTTTTTATTAAAACTTAGTAATTTTTATTAGAAAATCTTTCCCGATGTGGGATTTTCCGTATAACGTGCAATAATTGTGTATGCAAACATAAATAAATTAAGCAGTTACAAAGATGAACTTAGACGAATCATGTGACAAAAGAAATGGCATATTTTCTTATCGAGAGCAGACTAGATACTGCTTGCAATATATAAGTTCAACTTCATAACTCGAATGCTCGCATAAACAACAAGAGCATTAAATCAGAAGAATGTGACCTGCTTTGCGAAGGGAAAGTAACGAGTAACGACCAGTTGTTGAAATTCCCGACATCTAACGGATCTTTTTTATTTTAATTTTTTTTTTTTTGTTTATTAAATCTATGTTTTTGTACATTTTTTGTATATATAAATATACAAACGAAAGTGAACCGTTTATTCTACAATGTATCAAATTTACAGCTGCCTTCAGAGTAGTCGGAAAAAATTGTTATCTCGCCGATTTCAAAACCGGTTCCTCATTTCGATAATAACAATGCCACTGTCAGCCTTGCAATCGAATTTTAACAATCTCTATAATAACTCCTACCGCGAATTGCGCAAAATGAATATCACACTCTTAGCCTAATTCTTTTTTAATCATCTATGCTATATTTTTCCGCATCAAATCAATCATCCATACAAAAACCTTAACTATTTTCCTATCTACAAAAAAAAAACGTGCTGCATCACGGCACAACTTAACCAGCACCCTACACGCATGTGCGCACGTATCTGGTAAATGAGAAAATTACGCGCGGAGTTGTTATATGTATACAGGAGACAGAGAGAATGAGGAAGTTACCGCTGCCCTCGTCGCCCATCATATTGCCCCAGCCACCGCATCCGTAGCTCTTGCCGTCGGGGTTGATGAGAAGGGCGTTACTGCCAGTACCGGAGATGAGGACGATGCCGCCATTCGGGGCGCCGGTACGTACACTGCCAAGGGTGTCTGAGCCGACGGTGTAGTCGCGTGCTGCGGTAGGGTGGAGCCGGTGCAGCGTCTCTGCTAGTACTCTGTTGCTTTTCTCTTCCTCGCAGCCGCTCAGGTTTAAACCCTGAAATGAGGAATAGGACATAGTTAAATGTTGAACTGAATTCAAATTTCAGTTGGAATATATGGTATTAGTATAGGAAGTTGATTATTTTCTATAATAGGGTGAGTGTTTTAAAAACATAAGTAAATATAATTGATTTAGTAGAATATTCAGATTTAAATGTTAATTTTCTTTGGAATTTAGGTATTATTATTTATACTTATATTTTTCATTTTAATTTAAAAAATTGACATAATATCATATTTGACATCACAATTATAATACTTGACTTGGTAAATGATAAATAGTATCTGATGATAACTACACTATTTGTTACCTAGCTTTGACGAAAATACATTGTGATAATAACTATTTATTCTTAGTCTTACTCCGATCAATAACGATGGAATTTTTCTTTTTTTTTATGTTTTTGTTGAAATAACTCATAACTTTTTTAAAGTATTCGAGACATTTACTATATTACAATTTACACTAAAAAAGTAATCAAGGATTAATTTTCAATCAGAAACTAAGTCCTTGATGGTATGTTGTTATTCTATATTTATGTTTAATACTGTGGAGGATATGCGGGTCGAACATGTACATCTCACGGTTTGGCAGGCTCAAGACAAGGTCGTTGAATTAGGAATTCGGAGGATGATTTTTTTCTATACTACGAATCTCATTATAGAAATCTGGATGAGGGCATCATTATGTAAAATAACAAAATAAGTATGTCAAAAGCAGACTTGAATGTTTAATATTCGAGCCAATTACTAATTACTACATCGAATGTTTCATTAGTTAAATTCATTTTTAATTTTAAATAATTACCTACTACTCATTATTTCAAGTTCTCTATATCAACATACGAATTTGTTTTATTGAAAGTTTATTTGAAAAATTATAGAAAAATATTCTTTAAATATGTTTAATGTAATATTAGAAAAAAAAAGAATTTAAAATGAACGAATTTAAAGAATTTTTAAATAAATTCGAAACGATTCAGAATACCATTCCGAATTTGATTGTAGTAAATCGTACCGAATTCATTTAAGCGATAATTCTTCGTTTAGTTCAATCAAAGCCAATACGGGGAGTTTCGTTATAGAACGCAAGTGATCATAATTCCAGATTAGGTTTGGTATTTCATTACAATAAAAGAATCGTATTATTTACGGGAAACCTTACAAAAAAAGTAAACAGTAAGATAACACAAACTACAATAAATCTACAGGAAACGTTACGAAATTCACATAAAATTATCTAAAATTATATATTTCGTGTGAAACTGACAATCATTTCATTTCCTCTGTCTAAAGGAACGATTCTCAACGGTAGCTTTCGCACAAAATAATATTCATTAATGATACAGTACATGTTGCCTCATACCAACTATATAATAATAATAACCATTTGACAATTGAAGTATCAGCAACGCCGATTATGGCCAATTAAGCCATGAAAAAAAGACGCACACACATACACATCGAAGACGAGACTTTGGAGACATCGCCTGACGAGCTTTTTCGCACTCGTCGACGTCACGTGTGCGCCCGTATATATGTATGTATTATCTATATATATACTTTTCACGATCGCAAAGGAGGAAATGATGATTTATGGAGCTTTAATGCCACTTAGGAGGAGGCGTCGCAATCCTGCTAGAATTTTCTTCACCTTACAATTGTCCGCAGCTAGTGCAGTCGTAGAGTCTCTTTTTTTTCATTTACAATACGATATAAGTATATTTAAGCGTCTGTGTAATTGACTAGCTTTGCAACTCAAATTTATTAGAGCTAAACTGTATTTCAGAGGTGATAAAACGACGCTCTATGAATAACCGTGGCGTCAAAAGTCAACGAAAGTTCATTCTGATGAAGCGCGCGCTCGAATTGCGATGTGTATATGTATATAAAAGGTCTTTATCTTCGTATCTTGCCGACGTCCGCTATTTTAATTCGTTATTGTTTCACATTTCATAAGCACGATTGAAATTGATATAAGAAGCCAAAGTAGTTCTTACTGGTTTCATAGAACGCGTAAAGTTGAAAAAAAAAAGAATAATAATTTTAGGTTTAAATTGGCACAACCAAATCTCGTCACCGATCTTTATTGCCAATGCCAAAGTAATGAGCAAAAAACTCGTCTTGTATTCCGTCAAAATGACGCATTGTAAATTCAAAAAGTGAAGTATGAATTATGAAGAACCGGACGACGTTCATTTTCCCACAATAGACACATACACACACACATGCACACGTTTGTATACGAATATCGATTTTGGAAAGTGGAATACTTCATTGTACAAGCGGAGAGTATGGCACTTTAATCGGATACGCTTTGATTGAAAGTGCCGAGCTCTGGGAACTTTACCGGTCGAAAAAGATGGATGATTGCGCATCACCAGGCTGCCTATCAGCATAATAAATTGCGTTGTAACAACGTTGGATGCGCACTCGAATGAGAATTATGACTCCTTTGGCAAGGACAACGAAGCAATCTGCAATATGCTACGTACACTCGTGGGAAAATTTTCATTCCTTCCGGGTGGAAGAGTTTTATCGCTATTTTTCACTTTCACCATTTTATTAGGCTATCATTATAGTTTATTGACGTTTGTAGGTCAAAGCAAATATGACATAAGATTTCGATCTATGCATATATGATCTCGCGACAATACAGCAATTATTGGCGATAATGCAATTTACGATTAATCGGTCACTCGAATTAGTAAAAGTGACACTTAGAGGCACTTGAACGTAAACAGTGTGTTATGTACGTGGTATTCATCGGTGATGCGTAGTTTGATAATTTTTTTTTGTTGCAGGTTAATGTATGCAAAAAGTTTTATAAAAAAAACTTTCATAAAAAATGCTGCCAATCAATTTTTATGCGCATTATATTGTAAATGTGATTTTAATAGTTTTTCCTTGTGGGCATCTTTTATGCGGCCTGTCGGGTGCTTTAATATTCAGCTTTGAAGAAAGAAATAAATATGAATGATTGATTTCGTCGCGCATTATTCTTCTCATAATTGAATAATAATAGACGATTTTCTCCAGTCAGTTACGGAACGAATAAACTCTAAATGTACAACTTTGAAGAGCTTGGAAAAACTCTATTAAGCTATCAATCAAGATAAATTTATTCTCTACACACCTGACTCAATAGTAGGCGCCATGTAATATGCAATTGTCAAAACAAATATTCGATAATATCATAATATGTATAATAAAAGATAAACTTTGTGATTCAATTAAGTCGCGTAATGAAATATCATTCTTATAGGGTTATTTTTCTATTACAATACAAATTCGAGATGTTTCGTATAATACTAATAAATTTGTTTCGCCAGAAAAATTCTCTAATACAAAAATTAATTTTTAATGATACAAACTATACTAAAATATTCTTGATTTAATTGCTTAATTTTATATCTCTAGCAGTTCACAAAGAAATATAATTTCAATGTAACGATCAATTGTTAATTCGGACTAAAGTTTACTTTCGTATGTGTACCTTAATGAAAAATAAGAAAACTCTTTTAATTCGACTTTTATGGCTAATTTCTGAACTTTATGTGGAATTCAATGTACATTTCTGTACCGATCGTAAATATAAAAAATCTAATCTAATAAAAAAAAACAGAAGAAATTATGTTTACATATGTCAAGTTTGGTATTGGAACCTTATTCAAGTGTCTCCAACTGGACCGAAATTATTTCCAGCGCATGCATAATTATCATAAAAATCTCGTTTCCCATAAAAACAGCATTCCTGACATTACCAAGGAAACCCAAACATTGCATCACCAACGTGTATATATACTCACAACGATATCGTAGGGCTCCGTATCCGGCATGCCGAGTTGCGCCTTGGACCTGACGATCATGTCATTGATCCTGGCTGCCGTCTCCTCCATACCAAGCGCCTGTAACCGAGAAAAGAGAAAAAAAAAGTAACGCATAAGTATATGTGTATATGTATAGACACAGCCTATAAGAGCGCATTAAAAGCTCGTCATCACAGCCTTCGCTATATACCGCCACCGCCACGTCGTTATATTGATTGGATAGATCTGACCGCATCGACTCCAATTGTACGCGGGGCGGCAATTGCGTAAGAGCCATATACAGAGCGCGAGCGACGCGTTGGTGCGCAAAAGAGTGCGAGAGAGAAAGGGAGAGCATTGTCGGTAGATAATAAAGCGCAGTTAACGCGCGTGCCCTCGAGTGCCAATCGCCGCGGCGGGTCCCTTTTCGCGCGCGCGAATATCCGCGTCGCCATATACAATAGGATGCCATGAGGGGTTTATTGGTACGATGGTGAGGATCGGATGATTTTTTGATAATGGTATAGAGGCTGATCGGAGTATCGGGTGACAGTTTTACGATTCACTTGTTGTGTTGTGGATATATAACAGACGCGTATATATATATATATATATATATACACATATGATGCGCGGTTAAGCGACAAAACAGCTTTATTGATACTTTATTGGCCTTATTTCAAAGTATAATGTTTTGATACGTTAATTTTTTTAAAAGTTTTGATGAACATTTAATGAAATTTGAAATAGCTATAGAGTTAATTTAATTATGATAGTATATGAATTGAATTTTTTTCGGTTTTTCAAAAGTAGAAGAAAAGAACGAAATTAGCTTAAACGTGAATGGCGAGTAAAGTACATAGCGAGAACGAGGGTGTCTAGGGAGCTTTGTAATTTACGAGACCGATTAAGCCTAACTTTACTGCTTCTATATAAACACGAGCTTTATGTGGGACGCTATATTTCACAATCGTACCCACCCATGAAATTTTCGTGAACATTGTTTTCGTTTCTCTAATTAAACCTATAAATTTGACGAAAAAATTCTTATTATTTTATAATTTTACAATAAAAAAGAGGAAAAAAAAATAGTTACTATTTTTAGACATTATTTCACACTCAATATTAATCCATATTTACTACAACAATGAATTTCGAAAAACCTTGACTATATATACCGTTTCAAACAATAAACTTCATATACTAAACACAGTCCGAGCCTCATATCCGACTTTTATATTATTTTTGCAAAAGGATAAGAGAAAATTGCTGGGCCAATAAAACGCGTCTCCCAGTATAGTGCGGTGCAGTTAAGATTGAAGAACGATGGCGCAATTGCTCACGACCAGCCGACACTACTAAACTCATTGAGTCATTAATGAATAGTACACGCGCTCGGATAAAATAAGTGTAAAACGTGGCGAAGCTTTACCCAATGATTCGTATGAGGTCCTCTGACTTCGGTCAGCTTTTTTCCTCGGCCGTCCACCACGAACAGCGTCGAGTGTGTCGCGCCTCTGAAAATTAAAATCAATTGTTGAGTTTATGAATGATGCGTTTTATGGTTTAGGAACGTTTTAATAATTGAAAAATGATTTTTTGTGTATCTATATTATGGTAGCTGTATATGATAAAATAATTTTGTATTTAACTAATTAATAAATTGTACTGGGCTAAATTATATTCTAATTTGCCTACTTTTTAGAAAGTTATTTTTGTTATTTTCTGTTAAATTTACCATATATTCAAGATTTCAATAATTTTAAATATTTAAGGTTACATAATGATCATTAAAATATTAAGCTAAAGTATATTAATTTAGAAGTGCCATTAATAAAAAATATGTGTATAAAATTATTATTGTTAGTTTACATGTGATCTGGTACTTTTTATTATAAATCCTCTTCTATTTTAATTACTACTATCTAATCTCTAAAACATCTTATTCTTCAGTAAGTAGTCGAGATAAGTGTTATCATCTTGCCATCGAAAAGCATGTAAAACAGCTTGCACTCATATTTACGAGAAACTGAATACTTCACGCTTACAGTGTACGGAAAATGTATGCAAGCGACATAACCACATTACTTTAGATTATGCAACTCATAAATAAATAGTATTTTACATAAATTTAATTTTTTTTTAATAAATAATGAAAATTCAATAGGAGAAGATGTACATAAATATAACACATATGTTATATAATATGTTTGCAAAATGCTCTATGTAAATCTTCAGTCTAAAATGTTTATAATTTCTGCAATTTAAATTATAAGGGAATAGTATATTATTAATTTTAAAAAGTTATAAGATTTATCAAAAAGTTTTTGTTATACTTTTTGTCTCTTTTCTATTTTAAAATGATAAACTCAAGGAAATATTTGAAAATTTTTATTTTGTTGTTATCAATTCCGTCATCAAGTTAAAATGCAGATCTCAATCGAGATAAGTTAAAAACATTCTATATACATTGACAATGTTGATAAATATCAAATAAACGGAAGGAGAATCAACCGTAGGAAATTTTATAAACTATGTCAATTTTTTTCATTATCGAATAATTAATTGTATGTAATATTGTATGTTTTGACAAATAAAAGATTATTACACAGTGTTTTTATCTAAATTGACATTTTTTTGTATAACGATACGAATATCTCACATAAATTTAACATATTAGATCATTCTTTATCCATATTAAACGAGGTTAAAGACCTTCCCACTTACCGTGACATTTGTTCCAATTGTATTAAACGCGATCCTAATTACAAGTTATCGATTTATTAGCCAACTCGACATGTTTTTCGAGGAATTTCCTAGGTTTCAATATCTCGTAGGTCAAAGGGTAAGTGACTTTTTAGTTGGAAAAATGATAACTTGAATGCGTATGCAGAATATATTGGTCATCTTACTTCTACACATTTGTATACATGTGACCCTAATAAATGTTGATAAGTTACATTAATCAATTGCTTTTAATTGACGAACAAAGAAATTAAGAACAACTAATAAAAAAAACGCATCTTTCTTTATTTGATGTGTTAAATAAAAAATTTTAGTCAACAACTATATGATTCATTGTATTATCATGCGGAATTCGTTATCATCCTTGCATTCTGTAATATATATTTTTCACATAATAAACTTATATCGTATATTACGAAAATCATCGATAAAACCAAGTTCACCACCGAAATGCGAAATATTATATTTTTCTGTTTTTCAAGATTCGAATAAGGAACAATAGATTACTTTGTGACATTGGCAAACTCTTATCTCGAAATTTGCTCAACATCTCTCTCAGACACTATATCATCTTACTGTCGCGAATTTTTAGCGGAAAATTAGGCCCGTGTGTAAGCGATAAAGTATCTCATCGCGTCATTCCAAAAGACTATTACAAGATACGCACCTCTTCAAGCATCGATAATAAAGTCAATTTATCGGTCAAAACACCAATAACTTATCGGAATTTTTCGACAAAAAAAATTAAGACGAATCTCGCGACCGCGCGGTATGATAAGCGATTCGCCTGACTCTCACGCGTGTACGAGAGAAAGAGAGAGAAGAGAAGAGAGATTATATCGTCTACTCGATTACGGTAGATTAAGGACTATCGCGTGTGCACGCCGAGAGAACAAGTGTCATTGTCAATTGCGTTGCCATTGAAATATATAACTCTTTCACGAGTGCGTGTGGGTCGCTTATTATTAAATTATTAATATATTGTGCATTCATAATTTCAATTGGCAGCGTACTCGCATTGCAACAATGCATTAATGCTGAAACTGGTATAGAGGAACTCGAGAAAAATCCAATTTGAATAACGTCGAAGGTATAATGAAATTGCCTGTGATTAAATTATCAAGAAGAGCCGGAAGGCAGTGAAAGTGAGAGCTCGTGGGTGGTTGTCGTTGTTACACAATTCATATTGAGAAAAATAATTTTATTTCTGTTTTTAGATTTGATTAGAAGTTTCTTTAGTTTAAAAGTATTATATTGAAAATATAATTTTTATAATTTTAATTAGAATATTAATTTAAAATAAACAATAACTTCAATCAAAGTATTATCACATGATATTTTCTTGTATGAAAGAACTATATTTATTAAAAAAAGATTCAAAAATATTATTGAAACTGGCTTACGCAGAACTATTATTCTATTTTTAGAATTCGTTCTGGATAGCACAAAAACATCTCTCTACATTTACAATTCAATATCTAGTCACTTTCGAAATTCTATTTAAAACATTGCTACATTTTAAAGTTTTCTTAAACATTTATACATTCTTTACAATTTTTTAACGAATATTTTATAAATGGTTAAAGAAACTCTCGTATATGAAACCTGATAATGAAATGTTTAAGCAAGAGCAATACGCATCGAACTTTTGAATTTCTATTTTAATTATACACACAGTTTTTTCAGAAAATTGAAGATTACGTATAACAATGTTAATAAACGAAATATATTTTTATAATCTAAATAAATAATCTTCGAAAGTTAAATTTCGTAATTGGCTTTCAAAATTTTTAGGTTATATATTATAAAATTTTAACATCATGCTCACCCTTCAACTCCTACGATCCTGATGTCCTCTGGCTTTTTGTTGATCGGCGCATTGCTCTCATGCACAGTCACCTGTCCGTTCGTCCTCTCCATCTCTTCGTCCGGTAATTTGACTAGTTCCTCGATTAGAATCCGAATTTCATCGATCTACAACCCAAAATCACATCGAATCACTTAAACCAATCGTCACCACCACTCGACAGCTATAACAGATCGATAAAACGCGCACGCGTATTATACAAGTACACACGTCGGGTGAACGAACCCCAACGACAAATGCCTATATATATAAGTGTAGACATTTCGGATATATATATATAAGCTCTCTCGCCATTGACCCGGTTGCCGCAGATTTAAGAAATATATAGAGAGGTCAGCGCGTGTCAACAACGTAAACAATGCTATCGGAAGCTTCTACACATACACACATATAATTCTTATATACATACGTACGTACATAGATGAACCGTTGCGACAATCGTTTCTCACCCGAATTTAGAAATGATGAATTATAATGAGGCTACTGCTATGCGTTGCGCAACGCTTTCAAAATTCGGCAGCTGCTTCTGCTGCTTTCACGCCGGCGATTCGTTTAATATAAGTATATATATACACATACACACGTACGCGAGTTCTCTTATCATAAGCGTTTAGAGAAGTGTGCGCGTATATTATACGCACGGGAAGGCCATCCGCACAGTGGGGACATATATACATATCATCGATAAAAACCGAGAGGATAGAAAGAGAGATTGTTGCGTAAATTACGAGATAATAATTGTATATATGATATGTATAATGATGTGGCCCAGGGCAACTATATATATATCGTCACCCTTTGCTTCGAAATACGAGAAAGTAAACAAAAGGAGCTGTGATGCCGCAGAATTTTACCGAGTACATACAATATTTTATATATACTTTGTTTCAGTGCGGTATGCGCGTCGAAAGCTGAGCAAAACGGTATGTATGAGAGGTATTATATCTTTGATCAGAGTTATTTTGCGATGCGAAGTATAAACAATGGAACTGACGCTCTCTTTCTCTCGCGTGGTAATGTTTATAGTGTGAGTAATTATTGAAAAATTTTGGTTGATGGAAATTATTGGGTTATCCAGTGAAAGAAGTCGACTCTGCACGCGGGCTTCGCGTGGATTAATAATTAAATATATATATGTACATATATTGTAATCTCTCGGATTTAGATATCTGACACTTTCGAGTGTGATGAATGTTTCACAATCGATTATACCATTATACTATCATTATGTAAGAATCATTTCTAATTCGCTGTTGAGAGGTAATCGACACACGAAGATTCGAATCGATTTTAATTTAACTTCGTAATGCGAATTGTTGCAAAATAATTTATATGTAATATGTATGTATACGTACAATCAGGAAACGATAATAACAATGCTATATGTATCAGATAAAAAATTAATCAGATCTATCTTAAATATATTATCGCCCGGTATAAATGTAAATTACGCAAATGCATTATTGAGTACATTATTAAACGACCAATAATTAAAAAAAAATCCTTTCACATACCGCATACTTCAAGCTACACATGAAATTTCCCACCTATATATACCTATATATACCTATATACATACACCAAACGCCGCACTTCTATACCTATACATATACACGCCGCACACAAAACACATTCACCTCACACTCGCGCGTTCCCGGCACATTCCTTGAATGCGCTTACTGTTACACTCGAAAATTCCGGCCACGGAAAATCGAGCGTTGCTCGCGGATGCGCCACGCGATCAGCTTATTTATCAAAAACAAAATGACACAGAGAGAGAGAGAGAGAGTCTGTCACGAAACTCTGGGAACGCGTGACATTGCGTACGATCGCGCGAGCGGAGCATATATATGTATTTATAAACGTCTCTGCTATTTGCACGTCAGATTTTTGTATTAGATGTATATCTATATATTAGTAAATATACTTTCTTTAGTCAAAGGTCAATGCAAAACAAATATTGAAATGTTATTACTCTGAAACAACGTACTCTAATCTGACGTACGTTTAGCAAGAGCCATTTATAAAATGCTTATATATGCACCTGTATAGCCAAGAGCGCGTGTGAGAGTCGAAGGTATAAAAGATTATGTATAAAGTGATGTAAAATAATATGTGGATACAGATAAAGCGAAAAAATTAATGGGATTGTTAAATCAAACGATGGGGGAGGGTATACGATTCATGATTGGTTTATATATCAGCTGGTTTTTAATTAAATTCGCAATAACCTGTAGCCTTATCAAGGCACGCGGAACAATAAAAAAAAAATACTTATCAAAGAGTCGTACGGAAGCATTCGTCAGGTTGATCGGAGAGAGAAAAATTACGGAGCAACCCGGAAGAGGCGCACAACTCACAAACTGACACATACACCACACATACAAACGCTATATAAGCAAGAGAAACTGATGATGGGTGAACGTACTGCGTATATATGCGAAAGCGGGAAAAGAGAGAGCAAGAGCTATAATAGACAACTCTTGTAGAGGACCGGACACTTGTGAATCGTAGGACTGAGGGCTCGTCTCTAACTCTCCTCACCGTGCTGTACAGCTGTTATGCTCCAAACCACACGCGAGCGTTAAAAGGTTATTACTATATAAACGTCCGTGTTTGTATGTTCGTACCGTATATATATATATATAACAGTGGTATATATTGTGAATGTACACCAACGAAGGGGCTCGTCACCGCGACGACAACGACGTCAGAGAGGCAGACAGAGAGAGAGAGAGATATAGAGAGGCAACAACGACGCACACGCACACTCACTTACACGCCGTAGTAACAACACACGTGTCCCTCTCCGTACAAGCTCGAGATCCTCACTGAGCCGAGGCGGCGGATTGCGACTGACTCTTTAACCGCGCGACGGTCCATGCGTGCGCGCGCGCGCGTGTGTAAACCGTCTCTCCCCCTCTCCTCACGTTTTGATTATATACATTGACGACGACGCCGCTATGCCAGTAGCGGCTCAAGTGCGAAATATGGTGGTAGGATCGATAATGCGCGGGATTCACGAAGAAGGGTGAATATTGTTAGCAAAGAGATGAGGTAACGGTAGGTACTGGATGATGATAGAAGAGCTTTTATAAACTCGAGTAGATCGTTCCTGTGGAATGTGGTTGCGGATTGGTTGGAGATTTAAGAGCGACGAATAAGGAAGACGAACATAGGGGGGTGTAGCAGCCGTCATTTTTGCGAAAGAACGCGAATGTTGGTAGAAATTGGCGGTGGTAGCGACATCTTTATTGATTTGAGAAGAAGTTGGTAAGCGAAGTCCTGTCGGTAAACGCGTGTTTGAATATATAATATTCAAGAAAAGGTGATGATAGTTTGCAAGTTGTTGCTGGAAGATGTGAATTTATGGTAAATGATATTCTGACTTTGCGATAATTATTTTCTAAAAAAATAAAAACAAATAGTGTCAGAATTTTTGGTACGAAAGACTGAATTTAATTGAGTATAATGGAAAAGAGACGAACGAATTTAATGGTTTTATAATTTACTCGTAGCAGAAAATTTTTTATATTAATGGTACGTCATCATAATATTACGTTGCTCCAAATTTTAAATAATGGAATAATATACGTACAATATCATATTGTCAATCGCAAAAATAGGATTTAGAATAAATATAAACAAAGTGAAATCATTTCGATAATAAGCGTCAGTGAACGAAGTCGTATATAATCTGTCTCTCTCCCTTTTCTCCCTCCCTTTCTCTCTCTCTACCTCTCTCCCTCTTTCTCCCTCCTGTCTCTCTCGCTCTCCCTCCGTCCCTCCCACTCTCTCTCTCTCTCTCTCTCTCTCTCTCTCTCTCTCTC
>JAYJLV010031188.1:0-29024 GCA_036873485.1 Torymus texanus | reverse complement strand
TATATTGACGATTCTTTTATTATTATAGATGCAATAAAGTGTAATTGAAAAGTTGACATTTAAAGATATTTTTTTTTTGTTATATAAAAATATATTGGTAATATAATTTATTTTAATTTTTTTATATATTTTAGGTTTTTATAAATGAATATAATCATAGAGATATGGCAACTATAATGTTAATACTATACTTTTATAAAGTTATACAACATATACACATATTTATTATTTACTTCTCTCTCCGAGATCATAAATTCAATAATATCGAATAAATAAGCCAATCAATTTTTAAACATGGTCACTTAAATAGATTAATCAATTGCTAAGTTTGTTGATTTGTATTATAGTTTTATATATGCGCAAAATAATAATATAAAGATATGATATTATCTATAGATTATACAATTCTGATATATTACCTTATTGATGAAGATATTATACCAGAAATCGATGTAATAAAATTTAGCTATCTTTTTGTATTACAACAGAATGACTTATAATATTAGGAATTTCATTGCTATCACTCAATCCTAACTTAAACAATTTCACGCACTACAAATTCTCCAACACCAAAATAACTCATAATTACTCTATTAATACAAAATTAATTTCCATCTCAAAGCCGGGCCCCACTCATCCGATTCGCATAAGACCCCGCGTGCCATTCTACAATCAATTTTACGGACGACCCAACCCTAATCATCCGCTTTATTTGTCATCGAATTCTCTCTATCTCTCTATCTCTATTGGGAGCAGAAGAGCTTCTCTCTCTCTCTCTCTCTCTCTCTCTCTCTCTCTCTCTCTCTCTCTCTCTTGCACCCACGCGAATCGAATCAAAGGACCAAAGGCCAGGGCAGTATAGCTATGCTTCCCGGCACCTACCCTACTCACGGTTCAAAAGTGCGTGCGCTAATGCGCCCTTGCGATGCGTGTGATTGGCAGATCACAGAACGACCGTCCGATTGAATTAGGCTCGCTTACGTTGGCCGCTGCCGGCGACGTATTATTGTCCATATTTCATGGAGCGCGTAGTGAGGGAGTCGCTAACACGAGCGCAGACGACGAGGTGTATGTAGACGCACAGGGTGTACAGGTATCGGTCGGTGTCAAGTGGTTAGCAGGCTGGTGGATGTGAAAATACGAGGAGATTCCGGAGGTTTTGAAGGAGAGTAGAGAATTACTTTCGGATGGAGAGATGTTATTTGAAGGTATGTTTTGTTATTGTATTGGTGTTTATTTAGATTTACTGAAATGGCACAATGTTTATCATGCTCTGGTCAATGTAGTGGTCTGATAAAAATTTTTACTAGAATTGAATTTTTTAATTTTTATTAGCTAGTAGATGTAGCTGTTCGCTGTAGTTTATAACAATAGAAAACTGTTAATAGTACATTTTCCAAAGATTAAATAATTCCGTTATAAAGATTTTTATATATAAAAGTTATAAGACTGTAACAGTGGAATGCTAAAGGTTCTATGTGATTTAAGGACATCGGGCATGGTCATAACATAAAAAATCATGGTTAGTACCTTTATATAAACCCTGTATATTTAAACAAAATAGGAAATATAATACTTAGAACACGCGATAGCTTAGTTGAAGGGTCGTAGGATCAACACCTGTAATCTGACTCAGATTTGGAATACACAATCTGACATTCAAAAACAATATTTTTTAATTAATGTAATAGATGTTAATTGGTGTTGACATATAGTATTTTGAAGAAGTTTTTTTTTTTATTTTAAACTTATACCTTGGTAGTCAAGGCCAACAGCGTCATCTCCTAACATTTAATAGATGTTAAGATGAAAAAAGTGCCATTGAAGGTTAATTAAATTTAATTGCTTTAATCAATTATACTATAGATTTATCATCATTACGAACAGTGACAAGGTACTATATTTAATTATACGGTAATGCTAATTAATTTTTCTAATGTGAGTCTGGAATTTATATTCAGGAACAATCACGTTTCTAGTACCACGTTATTAGCTAAATATAGATACATCAAAATTCAAATTACTTGTAAAATATATATATAGCAATGGCGAGAAAAGTCAGTTGATAATTGCAGTAATTTTTTAATAATACAAATTACTAGAAAACTGTGTTTTAGAAAATATATGTATTATAATACTTTTTCGAATGATAGTCATCCGATTCAGATACATAGTGGCGTTCTCGAGAAATTATGTTTCAAAAAAAAAGGTAAAAAAATATTAACCTCAAATATCTCTAAAATTTATGGACTAATCGTTTGGTCCAAAGAACTTGACCGAAAACAATCCAAAAGCTAGCTCTACAAGGAATTTTGAAGCGATTAAGTCAATTTTACTCCCGTAATCGCTGGACATACAAAACTCATTTTTTTCATTTTTCAATTTTTTCCTCAAAAACTAACAAACAGAATAAATTAAAATTTTCACAGATTATAGCTATTTATATTCTACATTACCATGATTTTTCTCAGAAAAATTGACCGTTTAGTTTGGGTGGGAGTTATAAGCTTTTAAAAAAAACACGTATTTGTTAATAACAAAAGAACTGTGATAGCTAGAAATTTTTTTTAGAAAATATAGGTATTTTAATTCTCTTTCGAATGCTATTCTAATGAATAAATGGCTTAGCTTAAAATAAAGTCAAATCAGTTTGTAAATAACCAATTTTTTAACAAGAAAAAATTAATTTGGTTGGATACTGCATTTACTTCGATGCTATTGCATTGTGGCTGAGCGCCGCATTTTCCATTCTTATGTTTTTAAATTTAACAATCGCCATAATTTTTGTATGAATGTATAACATCTTATATAATTGTTGAAATAGAAATGGAAATGGAAAAGTTTAAAAAAAAAAAATATAATTTTGTAATTTATCTCGGCAAAACAAAATAATGCACCATTTGTAAAAAGGTAAAATAGTTTGCAAACAGGATTAGCTCGACGTTGTTGAAAGTCTTCAGAGCGCTTATATTAAGACAGTTGAATATCAAACGTACGGACGCTCACCAAAGGCAGCTTCTTCATTAATAGTTGCTTCGAGCAGATTTTGTATTTAAAATAAATTCACTTTGTAAAAATGTTTAGTGGAAGTAATCAGTTACACATCTGTTATTACAAGACGTAAAATTATTTTGAAACCTTTTTTTTGTAACTCATTTAAATTTAACGATGCCAAGAACTGGTTAAACATTGTATTATCGAAATTTCAATATTAGATAACGCAGGGTGATTCAGTTACCATAAAGGGGAATTTTTTTGGATACTTCTGCAAGCACATTTAGAAAAAAAACTGTTGGAAAGAAGCTAAAATATAGTGTGTCTTCTGCGGAAGAAAAAATTGAGGACATCCTAAGAGTGATATATTGACTTCATCCAAAACAATATTGAAAAAGAGCATTTGTATTATACTCCATCAGGTTTAAATAAAAGTTATTTAATTTTCTTTAAAGACAAAATTAACATAAATGTTTCGATATACATTAAAATACAATCCTATTTCTGCTAGGAAAAAGTTCCAGACACTTAAAAAGAACTTGCTAAAAGCTAAATATAGAAACAGAATAAGTGTATCTTTAGCGTGTGCTGCTACGTTAGCTATTTCACTTACATAAATAACAAAATAAATTTCAATTTGGTTTTCCATACGAATTAAATAAAAAAAGAATAAGATTTTAAGTTTATATTTTGACTATATACGAAAAATTTGATTTTTTTTAAGTTTGTAAGTCGCGGCGATTTGCTGAAACTTGAAGGAAGGGATTCATATAAAAATTAAATAATTGTTTTCAAACAATTTGAAACGATTTATTCAGTATTTTTCATATTAAAAAGCGATTGAAATTGGTGCTTTTAATAAGTGAAGGTATAGAGAACTAAAAAAGTGGTTTGTGTATATGTATCACTTGAATCTTTCAATTTAACGATAGCACCATTATATCAATCACAATTCACCATTGAAAGCTCGGAATTCGCCTCTAATTAAAATACCAAAATTGACAACACAAGCCAAAGTAACCAACTCTCAATGAATGCATGCGCATCTCCTTTATACACAAATCACTCAACCCCTATAAATCTGCCCGCAGGCCAGCCGATATTAACAAACTCCGCGGGCCGCGGAAGCGCTGCTATACATCCCAGACTCCGAACAATGCGCATCCGTACTAGGCGTCCGGACAATGGTCTGGGCAGAGAGAGACAGAGAGAGAGAAGCGAGGGAGACTTAGAGACGCGTCATGGTATGATCGGAGCGCGCGATAAGACGTCGATATACGCGCCGCTGGAACTATATGGGCAACTAAGATGCGATAATTTATGGCACATCGAGATTGATGCACTTTCGATGATTTATTCTACGGGATATGTGGAGAACAATATACGTAAGTGTGGTGGTCATAAGTAGAAAAGAGATAAAGTATAAGAGGAGGGACGTAGGGTGATGTTCTTTTCTGTATGGGGGTGGTGTATTTATTGTTTTAGAGAGATTAATTGGGTTGCAATAAATATCGTACGAGTTTTAGAATTGTTTCGATTATATTTTTGGTTACAAAACAATTAGTGCATCATTTAAAGTGATCGATTTAATAAAATATATTGTTCATAATTCAATAGATTAAAAATAATGTTAGAAATTTTGAAATTTATGCACTTTCCGACAATAACTGATTTTTCACATTTTTCTCCGACTTCATATATTTTCGACGATATTTTACAAGAAATGCATTTTTCAAATTATGGCAAATGTGGCACTACGGTTTTTGCGAATTTTAGAATCATGAAAATTTATGCAGAACATTGCGCAGCACTAGTATCCAAGATTTGTGATTCAGCATAACATTTTCTCAAAATTAATTTATTACGTTATCTAAATAGAGTTTATGTACCATTCATTATCATTTAAACAATGTAATGGACGTTGGGTGTGAGCAGTTTCTAAATAGAACAAAAAGCTCAAGATCCAAATTTCAGAAATTGGATGAGATCATATGAGAATAGTTGGAAATTACACCAAAACTACTTACTTTTTATGGAAATTTGATACGAGAGAATATGCACTTAATGCACACGACGAACGTAGTGCGAAAGAGCTGTTGGCGACTTTACTGACTCATACGAATCATTATGGAATGATCCATAAAACGAACTTTTATTGAGGACGATACAGAAGTCGAGTTATGTTGATATAGAACTTTACATTCGATATCAAATATTTCATAAATGTATCTGCGCATATGAATGCGTATGTGAATAGAGTAAGATAACAGCAAAGTTGATGAAAATTTGATTTCGTTAATCGATCCGAAAACTTAACTATAGATTTTTATATTACTGATTGCGGGAAGTTTTAAATAAATTATAACGATGTTAACTGAGAAAAAATACTCTAATGAGAAATCAGAAAAATAAAATATATATATACCTGAAATACAAATTATTACAACATTATTGATTCTTTTCTCTCGCCCAGATGCCAACTTGAGAAAAATTAACGCGTAAGAATTATTTCACGACCCTTGAAGCAATTCTAAAATACAGAAACCAACAGTTTATCTTCTCGAGCTAAGACGACAGCTCGAAAATGCCATACAAAAGACCCTGAAATATAGCTTCAACTCTCTCCATCTGTATATATATGTGAGCGCGTGTTTTTGCTAAACGTAGTATTTCACTACTTCGCAATGTAAAATTTTTGTCCCCTGCACGAGTGACTTAAGGGCGCTATAAGTTACGCCACGTGAAGAAAATTGGATTGATTTATGTATGCTGGTGTTCGGAGAATTGCGTCTGCGTTGTGCTGAGAAATCCGAGTACGCGCTTTTACGCTGAGCAATGACTGCGTTTACTCTAATCAGATATTTTTCTCCATTGCAATAGTTGACGGTGGTGGAGTTTTGGGAGGGATTTCAATGTTGGGTGGTGGACATTTTTCAGTGGGTTTTATCAAGTTTAATTTGAAGATGGGAGTAAAAGTTTTGTAAAAGTTTGTGTGGTTTGTGTCATTACTTTATATCTTGGACGTATTGTCTAACTGTATATCATCATTAGTAAAGTTTTACATGACTTGATAATTCATAATTATTTGAAATTTGATTTTTTTCTATAGTTTTTATCAATTCATATTTAATATAAATGATAAAAAGTAAAAATATTTCTGCCATCTAAATTATTTAAAATTCAAAATTTTTTAAATTAAAAATGCTTGAATGTTGCTGATAAATTGCTAATAATACTAAAGTTTTATTCCTGAACTAATATCGAATTTTCTTTAATTTTTTCTGCTAATAGTGCATTTTCACGTTGTTCCTGGTTTTTCATCTGTCGTATCAAAACAATTTTTGAACAAATGTATTTCGGGTTTGTAAAATGAAAATTCATAAAATTTGTCTTTTTTCAAATGATATTTCTAGGATTTTAATTTCTTTTTAAAACAAATTAAATATGATTACTTGTAATATGTAACATTTTTAAAAGTAGATAAATTTTGTTTATTACTTACAAATGATTGAAAATAATACAAGCTAATGTAACATTTACAACCAAAACTCTGAAAACCATCCCCACCTCCACTATTCATTTTCATTTTCGATGTTTTACCTCCTTTCAACTTCTCCACTTATACGCACTACACCCAGACTCACCAGTATCATGACGATCAAGGGAATGTAAAAACTGCCGAGGGTCGCGTAGATCTGGTATCCGAAGTTTTGTGATACGGTGCAGTGCGACACGCCCTGCTCTGACATTGTGTACTCGTTACCGAGATAAAGCAACGGCGGCAGACTCACGCACGCTGCGCCTAGCCAGACCGCTGCCACGTACAGGATCATGCGGTGTGTCGTACGCTTAACGCCGTAGTTCAGCGGCTTTGAGATCGCGTAGTACCTGAAAGCAAATAGAACAAGAATTTAATGAAGGTTAAGGTTTGAAATATGAAACATGATTTTCATTAAGGTAAATAAATGGTTTATAGATAAGTAGATAGGTTTTTGACTGACCATGGTTCACATGTATATGGATAGAAATTCTCTAGTAAATTTTACAATGTACTATTGTAATTCTCTCACAGACTGCCCATATTGGTATTTTTACAAGAATTTTTTAGAAAAAAGCGTAGGTTCCTTAAAAAAATCATATGTTTCTTAGAAAAATTCATAGGTTCCTTAGAAAAATTCGTAGGTTCTTTAAAAAAATCATATGTTCCTTAGAAAAATTCATAGGTTCCTTAGAAAAATTCGCAGGTTCCCTGCAAAATATTACAATAGTACATAGTAGAATTTGTCAGATAAGCAGCCTGTGAGAGAATTACAATACTTAGCAAAATTTACTAGAGAATTTCTCTCCGTGTATCTACAGAATTCTGTTTCATTCTTTTTTTCATAGTTGGCATAAGATATTTCGGCATAATGAATTTTGTCATAGTAGATGACGAGTTTTGTTAACAAAATAGAAATCAATTTTATTTAAATTAATTATGAATAAACAGTAGTATATGAATAGCATAAAAAATCTGTTTATACGAAGTATCTTGTGATATGAAGGTAAAATCTAGTTTTTAGAAATAAATCAGTATAAAGTACAGGTACATAAGTTGATAAAGAACTACTATGGTTTTAAACAAATAAAGAACATTGCGAAACTTTCCATTCAGCAGTTTGGAACATAACATTTCTCTTGCCCAAGAAATAATGAAAAGTACATTTCGAAATAAAATCGTACACTTTTAATTCGTTTTAGATGAAAGGTAAAAGATACATAGGGAGAAAAAAACAAAGGATCCGTTTCATGTCTCGAGACTCGTTTCATTCAGGTTAACTGTACTCTAAGAATTCCCTGAAAAGCGAACTTTGCTTCGTGAGATTCGAGATTTCCACTTCGAAAATGAGTTTTTGTAGTTCTACGTCTGCCAGTGGGGAAACTTTAATTCAACAATTTTCAAGAAGTGTATATCGTGGCTTGTGTCTACGGCAAGATGGATGAATGCGCCTACACATCAGCATTTTCATTGTCTGTTGCGTTGTGAAACCTTTATGAATGTTTATATTAAAAAATTTTTTGAAAAATCGTCGTCAGTTATATTTCACGTGAATCCACCTTTGTTTTATTCTCACATACTCTGAAATCTTTGTTTAAATACAAAAACGTATCTTGCCACAGAGATATCGTTATTTTTTGCCTTTTTCACCGATGTGCTCTATGCAAAAAAGCAGACGTGTGCCCGCATGACTTGTAAATGGATGTAAATAGCACGATGAAAGTGAGCGAGGGTTTACATTTCATGAATCCTCTAGTCGAGCTGTAACAGAAGGCCAGTAAAAATAGTGACAAATCGCTGCGTCACATATAGCTTCTATATATACTTTTTACACTCATCCCCATTACTACCAATTGTTTATTCATATTCCCGCGCGAAATTCATCGACCCAGTTAATTTTTAATTTTCGCAATAAAAATACTTCCTCTCTCTTCTACTCTTTCTCCCACCGTCATTACTGATTACCCCTGCTCGTTTTAACGCTATTTTCCCGCCCGAGCGCGAAGAGTCGAAACTCGATTTCCTCGTTACGTTTTTGTTAACTCGGCGAATAGAAAAAAAAAACCACTGTAGTTTCGGGAATGAGAGAGAGAGAGAGAGAGAGAAGAGAAGAGAACAGCGCTGGGGGAAAAAACGTTGTAAAAGCGCAATTTTTCGAGAACTCGTGCACTGCCTTCGAGCAGCTGCAGCAGCCCTCTGGAATCGTGAAAAATTTTATACTCTTCCGCGTATATCGCCTGATTCGAGAAATCCAATCTGCTCGCCCGCTTTTTCTCTCCTTCTTTCTCTCTCTCTCTTTTTTTCCTCTACTACGCGCTCACTGAATGCGAAAAGGCTACGCGAGTACTTAATTGGTTGAATTATACACGTATACACCAGTTCTCCAATCTAAAGGTGAGTGTGTTCCACTCTGCCGCGACGCGAGCGAGTGCTCTTATGTATGTATAGGCGGCGAAAAGAGAGCGTGCCACCGATCAATTTTGCAAGGTGCGCACTCGAAAGAGAGAGAGAGGGGGAGGAGAGATGTTTTCAGGTATCGAGAGGAAAATTGGGTGACCGGTCAATTGGATCTGAATTTTTTCGTACTTGTTGTTTCGCTCATTATTTTGTGATTGACATTAGTTGAATCATTAGTTGTTCAAGCCGCGATACGTGAGGTAAAAACTTGTTATAAGTGCATATTCAATTATTGAAAGACTTTAATTGTATAATATGATATTGTATTTAATATTAAAAATCATGTAGATTTGAAAGTATAAATGTTTTAGCTCTCGTAATGCATTCATTTTGACATTTTTTTGTCATTAAAAAGGTTGTCGTTCGTTATTGAAATAATGGCGATGGATAAATGGATTTATTGTGTTTAAAATACAATATATAGGATTTGCATAAAAGAGATTCAAACTTTCATAAAAATTTATGCGAATTTTGACAATTGAAATGAAGTGGAAAATGAAAAATAGCCTTCTTCACAAAGCAAAGAATGTAATTGTTACGCATACCCATAAATATAACTAAAGTTAATGTTGATGTTTTGAAAAAATTAGTAACTACCTTGCATTATATAAAAAGAAAATGCTCAAAATATGTTAAATTGAAAAAAAAGTAAATGTTTTCCTTGGTTTCTGCGAAATCAAAATTTGTGTTCATTTAAAAATCAATACGTGCCCTCTTACCCCAAATACCATCAACCTATTCTTCCCTCTCTCTCTCTCTGCCTGCATATTTCAAAATACATCTCGTCGCTTCACACAACCACCTATCCACTCTCATCACCACTTCTGATAACCATTTTCCCTTTCGAAATACCTATACACACACATACACACACCACGATACGTCCCATCAGCAGCGAAGAACCGCCGAATAAATTGCACTCGCCCCATTCCCTGGGAAATCATCCATGCGCAAACGAAATTCCTTGAGCCTGCGGCGGCTGCATTGGAAAATCGCAAAGCGTAAAAACGCCGTTACGCGCGTAGATATAGTATATAGAAGTGAGAAGTAGCATGCATGATTTTTGTCGCCGCAAGCGAGCAATTTTGTATGCTGAGCTATAATTTTTTTCCCCCTTTTTTTTTGCATCATTGCAGCGGATATAAGGAAATCGCTTTAGTGAGTGCGGATCGCGTATGAGATTTTTCAAACTAGTTTTATCGCGGTGGAATTGTTAATCGTGTGAAGTGATTCGTTTATAAGGATTCTCAGAGCTGTTAAATATGAGTATGTGTACTTGAATAGTAAGTTAATGTTTAAAGGTATTTTTATTGGTTTACAATGTATATTCTCTTTTGAAACTGCTGTTTTTTCATTCAAGTTGTTGATCATTTCGATATAAGCCATACACGTTTTCATTTCTGTTTCTTTCCGAAATAACCGAATAAGTCCACTTTTTTTTTTTTTTTTTAAATCGAGATAACCCCGGATTTTTTGTATCTTCAAATACGACTTTTTCTGTGGCTAATATATATTTATTTGTTTATTTAAAAAATTCTTATAAACTTCCAAATTATGAAGATATTAAAATTTTACAATATTAGTACAATATAAGTACAATACAAATACAATATAATGGTCATAAATTTAATAGAAATGTCAGAAAATAGAAATTTCTTGAATAAGTTATAAGAATTCATTGAAAAATTGCTAATTTTGTAATTTATTGACCCGTTTCATAATTAAATTAAAGAATACGCTCCAAAATAAATGTGAACTGCATTATCAGATAAGTCCACAGTTCATGGAATAATCAGATAAGTCCATACCTTTGTTGAATTCTTACTTGTTTTGAATGCATCGAAAAATGTATAATCTGTTGAAACCAGCGTGTAAATATGTGTTTTGAATGTGTCAATTGACTAATTAAGTATCGCGACTCATTTCTTTTCTCCCGATCTTACATTATAAGTTTGAACACTATATAAAATCCCTTTTTTCGGAAACTCGAAAAGTGAACTTATTTTGTTATTCCGGGAAGCGACAGATTAATAATATTAACTAAAAACATAACACTATAACCCAATGCAAGTTTAAACAGCATAAAAATAATAAAAACAAAAAATTCCGATACAAGCTCAATTCGGCAGTTTCTTTATTGATTATAAATCAGACATCAAACAGCAATTGTCGCATCGATTCCAATTAGCCAAAACCACATCTTCATCACCCCAACAAATATAGACTACTACTACATGCTACCCAAGAATCAACCACATCATCATGAAAAAGAGACTCTCCGTCACCTCAATCCTCCGAATCCCCGACACCTTTTCTAGCGTTCCTCTCATCACAATCTCGTCCTCGATCGAAAAACCCTAACCTGACCTACGCCCCAAAGTCGCCGTAAAATCAAGAAACTGAACGTCACTCGTCAAGCGAAAAAACAGTCGCTCGCGTTTCTTTCAGCTATCAAACTTCTCGACTCAGCAGAGAAAATCGAAAATGCACTCGCGTTGGGAGTTTATTTTATAGGAAAGGTGCACGAGTAGAATATCTTTTTGAAGTAGAGGACGCGCAGCGTTTGTTTAAATGGTTTATATGCACGTGTGCTAGCACATATATATATACGCATACGATATGGAGTTTTGTATATACCTCGTCGTATGTTTTTCCTTTCTCGAGTACGTGCGTATACGGTGTGTTTGGTTTGGGGAATGAAATTGCGGTTTACCCGGGTCTTGGAAAATATTCGCTGCTCGGTGTTATTAAATTGCGTTTTTTTTACTCCATTTCTACCGGTATATATGTTACTTTTGAAAAAATGGTTATTCAAATAAAATTGGATAAAATGATTCTCTTGTACGAAAATTAATTCCATCATGGGAGCTGTTAGAAAAGAAAGTGGGGTATCGATTTTCTTTATAAGAAAACCATCCATTATTAAAATTCAATTCTCCGACGTGTGGAAGAGGATTAAGAAATCGAGTAGGGGTGAGGAAATTCGCGATATATAGAAGGGAGCACAGTTCGACGAACCGTTGTAATTCATGTTAGCTGACAGATGGATGGAAACGAACTGCGTCGAGCGTTGCGCTTGAGTTTGGGTTAATTAAAACCGATATCGGACGCGATGACATTGACGTTTCGTCGATGGGAGCGCGTGACGCGCACAGGTCGGCAAACTCACAGGTATATATATTGCGAGTAGTGCGTAGTATTGTGCTGTGAGTGGCAAAAGGGGCGAAGGTGAGCTTTTTAATTGAAGGGAGCCAGTGACGAGTGTTGGGTGTTTTGAATTTTCGCCGATGTAATTGAACTTTTGAGGTAATTTCGGTGCGGCAGTCGTTCGAGTTGTTTAAAATGTTTAGTTTATGAGATATTGTGTAGATAGTGAAATCTTGTTTCTGTTTGTATAAGTTTAGAAAGATATTTAGAAATTGAAAGTAAACTAATTTTATAGGATCTAAAGTTTTATGATTTATTACGTAACTGTGTAAAGTTAGTTCATCATGTTGAATATAATGTAAATAAATGTGTAAAATACAAAAATTGTATTTAAATATTATGAAATACAACAATCACAAAACTAAGTTTTTGTAAATAAATTCCACCATCGCTTCGCGCAGTATTTTAACTGTAAAAAGTAATTTTAATTAGAAAATCATACAAGCAGTAGTAAAAGTAAAAAAATTGATTCTAAAAAATAAATTATCACCCATTCACGCATTTTCAATTCACTCCTTTTCTCTTCTTCTCCCCTATTCATTTTATCGATGAATCGATTTAAAAACTACCTCTCCCGACGCTTTCTACAATTAACCCGGGTAATGGCTCAAGTCACATCTGCATTATGGCAGAAAGATAAAGCCATTTCGAATTGAAAGGAAAAAAAAAAAAAAATCCTCGCACGAAGCGAAGGTGCGGCCGTGAAATGGCTCTCGAAGCGCACGGCGAGAAGAGAACATCACCGACGCTTTAAAATCGAGTTAATTAAACACGAGTGAGCGAGTGTGTGTGTGTGTGTATGTGTACCTTCGAAGTGATCTGCCCGTGAGGGGAATTTTCATACACCCAGAGAGAGAGTGAGAGAGATAGAATTGGGTATTATTCCGGGCTGCCAGAGCTATTTTTAGGTGTCTCGACGCTTTGCGTGGTTTGTTAATTAATTGCTCGGATTTTCCTGTATATTCAACCATTTGGAGTTTAAGGATTTTTCAGCAGGTTTTATGTAATGCTTAATTGGTGTAATGAGGACGTTTAAATTGTAGGCAAAATAGGGTCTGTTGTAGGTATTACTGTTTAATTTCGTTGAAATAAATTGCAAAGAGATACAATGTTTGATTAAAAGAAACAAGAGTATACAATTATTATTTTAAAATTTTAACAGTATAAATGTCAATAAATGCGCATTTAGAAATACAGCCGGAAATTATAAAAATTTTTAGTAATATTTAATGAAAAATTAATATCTGATTTCTATTTATTCTAAAGTAAAATCTAATAAAAAATGGCTGTAATTATATTGTTCCAAGAAACGCGTATGTTTTAACAATATTGTGATGGAATCGATGATATTTATTTTTACAATTTCCAAGAATTATTTTATCCATAACACAGCTGCGACATCGCATTGTTGGCACAATATACAATGGATTTCTTGATATTTGTCTGCGATAAGTACTTTCGTGCTGCTATATATTGGAAAACTTGATGAAGTAATCCTTCGTAATTGAACTTCATGCGCAATGCAAATAAATTGCCAAGGACTCGAAGATAACACATCTGACTCTCATTTGTACACTGTCTTTTATCAAGCAAGGCATAACAGCTCAATATAAATAACACATTATGCCAACTTCACCGGCACTTTTAACCGTTACGCGCTTCTCGAGTGCGTTAATAATAACGGACTACATAACGGAAGTGAAATTCTGCGAAACTAGGTCGTACAAGAACGAGAAGATTCATATTTTGTTCATTTCCAAGTTACGCCGAAGATTCGCTTCTCTCCGGTGACGCCGTGCGACTAAACTTCCATTCCTCCCACTTATCCTAAATTTAACTGTTGCTGCTGCCGCACTACTGTAGACGACACCAACGCTCAGCAATTGCAACAGTTGAATTCATCGCCCCCGCGATATTACGACCCGCTTTGTTTCACCTTCGACGTGCTTCTATCTGTGTGTATATATGTATACATATTAAACTACGGTATTGATTCGGACTTTTTTTTTGTTTGCTTAATGGACTTTCTTTGTCTTAAAGTTGCCTTAAATGCGGGGGTCGGCAGTTTGAAATGGGGAAAGGAAATTGTTTTGGAAAATTGTCGGGTTTGAGAGGGAGAGGTAACGAAATATTTTCTTGGTAGATATATAGTGCATAGCGAGTGTTTTCGCATAAATTTTTAGGAGTCGCTCTAAAATATATATTTTCACCGACACCGATACTTTTTACTAGTTGTAAAGTGTAATGGATAAATTTATATTTTACTCGCTTCGAGGGAACATGGGGATTTTTGTTTTTAAAGTTAGTCACTTACTTTTTAACAGTAACAAATTTATTAGTCGTAAATACTTTATATGCGTGTCTGTATAAAAGTAATAAAAATGTCAAAGAAAACCAAGAATGTACGTGTAAATTAAAAGAAAAATCTAGAAAATCCAGCTCGCAGCTCGAAAAATTGAGCTGCGAATTTTACAGTGCGGGATGTAAAACCTTCAGTCACTGCGTAAAGCGGTAGATTAAAAAAAATTTAATATCGTGCGACGAAAATACTTTTGGAATACGAGCTCGAGTGGGTGCGGAAATATAAATTTTTATTATACTTCTGCAGAAATTTTAAAACGCAAAGTACCCAGCAGAAGTTGCGCGATATTTTACTCGGCGTAAAAATTTTAAAAGTGTCTCCCCTCTCTCTCTCTCGAGTTACGCTTGCGGAACTCGATACTCGTCCATCACCGATAAGCAAATACAGATACCTTACAAATTTTCTTGAACTCGCAGATATTTATTACAGTACTTGCTCACCTTTATCGCGCAACTCTTCATCAAGTGCAGTCGAGTATAATTCTAACATAATTTCACCTCGCATGAAAATCGTTTCTCAATTATGATAATCTGATACTTTTCGTGGTTAAACCGAAAACCGAATAAAATAAAAAGCATATTTCGCTTAAAAAAGGAATATCCACACATTGACCGTGACATTTCTCGGACTCGAGGAATAAGTAATGAAACGGTTGCATTGATACCAATGCATACGATGCGTATGTACATACATACCTCTTCCTCCTTGCATATACACGTAACTGTGGCACTCAGCACGAGCCGCCAATTACTACGTTTCGCGAGTAGTCGCCGTTGAAATTGCCGTTTGACCCGAATAGCTCTGTGTGCTCAATAAGTATTTAATTCGCGGCGTCGGCGGCTACGTTACACTTGAAATTCGCTGGTTAATGAGCGGATCGAGGAATCGCGTAATTGCTGCGTATACCATAGTCAACAGCATCTTCGTTTTTCCGGGATAGCAAGAAAGTTTCTATATCCACGCCGTAAGATGAAGTTCTGGGAGAGGTTGTAATTTTAAGAACATCGTGGGCTTTTTTGTAGTCGAGCGTTCGTATAGATGAGTTTCCGAAAAGTTATTCGGGGGTTTAATGGGTTTTTTTTTTTTAGGCTGGAAAGTGCGGAGAGATGTTGGAGCTGTGTAGAGCTGGTGTAAAAGTTGCGCAGAATGAAGTGGAGATGAAGTACGAGAAAAACCGATTAGCGCTATTTTTTGCGGTTTTATGGCCTGCAGGCTGAAGAGCAGGCAAGGATAAAAAGAGGCGACTTTTTTATTGTGAAAGGGCTGGACATTAGAAGTACTTGGATCTTTGGATATCGCGTTTCGATGAGAAATAATTTATTTTTAAAAACATGTAATTACTTCTAATATTTTGCTTTTATTTTTAGTGAAAGCTTCTACTTTGTAGTAGTAACATTTTATTTCCCTACAAACATTATTAAATTGTCTGTGTTCCTACATGTTAATGTGTGTACGAAAGTATACCTCTCTATTGCAGGATCTACTCAATTGATTTTAACCGGGAGAACTCATTTTTTGTTTTTTTAAGTGAAATTTCAATTTTTGAAAAATTAATTTTTTTAATGATAGAATTAAATATTTGAATTGGATCAAAGAATATAAAAAAGCTGTATTGCGGTTCTATTGTATTTAACAAAATCATGTTTTTTTTTTAAAAAGCTTATAACTTTCAAACTAAGTGGTTAACTGTTCTAAAAATCATAATAAATAAATTCTAATGATAGATTTTGGGGAATCTTTTGGCTGAGTCTTGAGAACGGTCCGTTGTATCAATTTGAAATTTTTATCAATTTTGTATGTGATATTTGGCAATATGTGTGTAGATTTTTATCAAGATTACATCATTACTTTTTATAATATTTTAACGTAACGGGGTAGATATGGGAGAAGAGAAAAAAAGTAAGCGATAGCATCGAGAATTGAACCTAAGCCATTTGGACAGAACTCCAGGAAGCGAGCAGGAACCCTAAACACTGGGCTTCCGAACGCACTGCTTACTTTTGATTCGGCGTGATAACCGCAGATGTCGGTATCACAGGGTTGTACCCTTACGTCAGCTAGCGCCATATCACACCTCGTTATAATTTAAGATTTAGAGTTATTCAATCTCTTGGAAATTTTGTTGAGGTATGAGTTTTTTTATTCAAAAGAATTGGTTTATAAATTTCAGAGTTAGTTGAGGTTAAAAATTTGTTTTTCAGGAACGATTTTATGTATAAACATAAAATTTATAGATAATTTTTTATCACTGACAAAAAGAATGATGACACAATGTCGCCGACTTAACTGTTAAATCAAATAGCTAGTGTGAATACACGAAAAAGTTCAATAGTAGCGACGCTATAGGGGACTGGGGAAAATATTGTGTTAAAGTTTCAAAAGATTATCTTCATTTATGTTTTTGAGAAAAATATTATTTCAGAATAAGTAACTTTTTCATTGTACAAGGAATGTGATTTTTTTGTCTAAGGATATCTTATGTTAAACATTTTTTTTTTATTTTTGAATAATATTCATAAGCACGACCGTATTGGCCGCAATTTTCTTATATTATACACAGACTATTAAAGGTTCCCACTATAACTATTTTTTAAGTTGAGCATCGTTGCCCTCAGAGAACGTCCATAACTCTTGAATTTATTATCACAAAAAATTTTTAAGCTTATATATATAATAGAATTTTATTCCACTTAACATGTTCTATTTTTATCGAGTTTCTATAGCGGGACATATATAATATATCTTGGTAAGGATTTCAAACTTTGTCTATTTCATATAAATGTACAAACAACTAACGTGAAGCAGGTTATATTTTTTTCAAAATAAATCAATGATATCTTGAATAAAAAGTTCACATTTAATTTATTTATAAAAAATTAAAATGGATAAATTAATGTATAATTTTTCTGCCACAGGTTCAAATCGGCCACACTATACGATACAAATAATATTTTTTCTAGATTTATAACTTTTGTATTCAAAAGAAGCATGCAAAATTCTTAACCTTTTAAAGTATCTCGATACTGGGTACATTACTTTACGTGGAGTATGAAAATAAAATTATTTTTATATGCACTAGGATAGGTGAAAATTATTAAGATTAATAAATTATACTTATGTAATTATTTAAGTAACTTTCGATGTTTTATTATTGAAAACAATATATTTATTATAAAAATTGAGAAAATGTCGACTATACATAACTATAATTTCATTCGTTTTCTATCATTTCTAATGAATTTTATTAATTCATTTTTATTAAAAATGAAACATTTGAATATTTCAAAAAACAATTTATGGGTTTACAATAAAAGTATAGATATTAGTTACATATAAAAGTTAACAATAGTTAAACATTATAACTAATGTTATAAACATAGTATTTAATTAGATACAATGGGTATCTTCAGAAACTATCATGTTATCTCGACAAGAGCAATTTACCGAATTTCTCGCAAAGCAAAATTGTTCACAACCGCCATTATCAATTGCACATGCACTGTTTTTATCATTTTTTAGCAAGTTCAAATCTGAAATTTGTGCACCAGATATTTTAAGATTCAAGTTTCGTCTATGACTTGAAATAATAAGTGTTTTATCTGAACCAGTTTTCTTGTCAAAGCGCCAAATATTAGTTATATTACCAATATATAACCACTTTTGATGAACAAAGAAAGTTGTTATATCTATTAAATTTATTGGTAATTCAATATAGAAGTTTTCTAAATTAACAAATGGCCTTTGACTATGTTTGATTGTCGTATAATATATCATGCCATCGTGACTAAAGTACAAATGGTTTTCAACATAATCTATAGAAAGTATATTCAACAGGCCATTGAATTCTTGAGATTCCCAAGTTTTCCCGTTGCCAAAAGCAATACGGTCAGGTCTATCATATCTATGACTATTTAGAAATGAACAAAATAAGTACTCAGAGTGAAGTGCCATAAAAAAGGGCCCATTGTTTTCTATAAAGGTAAAAGTTTTCTGGAGAATTCGTCCTTCTTTTATTGCTATAATTACAATTGATCTATCTCCACCGTAATTGGATATCTTGCCGAAATAAAAATTATCTGAACGTCTATCGACAAGTAAATTTTTAATGTGGTAATTTTTAAAATCGGAAATGTGATAAACTTTAGTCTGATTGCCGTCTGTCAAATTGAGTCTGTAAATACACAGGTCATCGGAAAAGTACACCTCGTGAAAGTCCCAGCCTCTGTCAAAGTCAATGGTATCCTTTTTCTCCAATGACAGTATAAAGAAGCGTGTCGGCGAGAAGGCATCCGAAAATGATTGCTTCAAATTACCGAGGATTCGTCCTCTAAAGTATTGACCATCAGGATATAAGAGAAACTTCGTAATAGAAACACAAGTTTTCATGTTCCGATTTAACTGGAAGCCAATTTTGCACCCACAGGTGTAACTGTTCGTGTTCAGTAAGCACAATTGCTCGCAATCGCCGTTGTTTATTGCGCAGGGATTTTCTCTTGTATTATTTATCGCTTCAGGCGCTACTCTAATATTTTGAGTAGAAAAAGGTAAGGTATGTTCCAGAAGATCATTGCAGTGTACTCCATTGGCTTTACAGGAGTATACGATAGTTTTATCGGATGTAGCGCTTGTAGACAGCCAAAATAGTTGGTTATCATGAAAAACGAGACTTGTTATATTACCAGTATATGCTTCGTGGATGATAAAATGTTGGACATCATCATAATTAGCAGTTTCGATTGTTTTAAAATCTGTTATCCAATAGATTTTTTTCAGCTGACGATTAATGGCGATAGAAGAAATCCGCTTGTTTTTTACGATTTCGATTAATGAGGTTCCATCCATTTCGCATCGAAGGATCTTTAAAAAAATACTTCTATAATTAAAAATTTCTCAACAAAGAAAAATTTTCTCTTAATTCAATGAAGAATTTTATTATAATATTCTACTAACATACTACGAGAAACTAATTAAATTTTTGTCAAATAAATAAAATTCATATGTCAATGAAATATTTGGAAATTGATCTGATACAATTCTTTTATAAAATACGTACATTCCATAAAATTATTTTCAGTGTCCTTTGTAATATATGTTATACAATATATAGCTAATATAGCTTACGAAATTTTGACAATGTTAAGAGAATTAACTATATTAGGCAAACTACGGTAAATATTTCTGATATTTTTAAAGTTTATTCGATAGAAAAATGAATATTTATAAAATTTTACTATGAATAATAAGTACAACTAGTAAACCAAAAAATTGCAGTAAAAATTAATTACCGAATAATCCAGTTCAACGATAAACATGAAACCTGATAACGGATCCAGAACTATATCATGCGGATCTTCCAAATCTGATAGGACAATTCCAGTGTGATTGTTTTGCAAATCAATAACATGCAATATTCCTGCTTGTTTATCAATTACATATAATTTATCAGTGACATAATCAACAGCGACCGCTTGAGGTTCCCACTTTGCAGAGAATGGTATGCCGAAACTGTTATTCAAATGAGACACAACAGAGATGTTTCGCTCGATCCACAATATTGATTCGTTCACGTTTACATCGTAAGCAATGATGTTCCGTTTCATCTGCCGCAGCAATAATTGATTGCTCAAACTACTGGAATCTATAGCCCAAAGGTTGCGACCACTTGTCATAATAAGGGCGTGTGATAAGCGAATAGGTTGTATAATATCTAAAGATTAAAATAGTTGTAAATTCTTCTTAATGAAATTTTGATGGAAAATGTGAAAGTTGAGAATAGAATTGTGATCTTACTTGGCCTTGGTTTAGTATTTGTTGATTGTGAAGTTGTACTAATGCTAGTAGGAGCTGAAAGATTTGTAAAAGTAAGATTCTAGAATAATGATATCAATGGATTTTGTAACTTACCCGAGGATGTTTCGTTACTTAAAGATTGGCTTATTGACTGTACATTCTTATGTTCTACAACATGGACACAAGCTGGAAAAATTGACAAAACTTTTCTTTATCGAATTCCAAAGTAAGAAGGTTAGTTAAGTGTGAAACTCACTTGGCGATTTTTTAAAACTGATTACGAGAAGATTTATAACTAGTAACAGTAACATCAATGATCCACCAGTAATATATAAGAAATTTTTATTTTTCTTCATAAATCTGTTTTGTGGTATGTAAATAGACGATCTAGTATCATTTGCGTAATCGTCTGATATAACTATGTCTGCATCTAAAGTATAATATTCGATTATAGATGTAAATTAGAAGCTGAATAAGTAACCTAAAAATTATTAACTATTTTTCAAATTTAAATAACTTAACACTCCCACTGCGACTGATGCATAAAGCGATGTTTACAATATTTAAAACGTTTTAAATTTTAAAATAAATGTACAAGTTTAAAAAATATTTTCCGTTTTTTAGATTTTGAGAAATATTCTTTGATCATAATAATGTTGTTATCATGAATATTGTTTTAAGGAGAATATAAATGAAGAGACAGCCTTAGAACTCATGTATGGCTCATGTCGCAGTGAAAATGTTAAATGCTTTTTAATATTTTAAAATAAGTATGAATTTGATAAATACGAACCATCATTCATTTCCAGGGTTCTCATGGTCTTGCAGTGAATATCCTCCGTCATTGTTGCGAATATAATTTAATTATGTTATTTTCATTTAAATCAATATTGTCAAAAATATAAAAATTTACAACAGAAAGTGATGCTGCGTATGCTCAAATTGCAATGATCACAGAAAAGAGCGACGATGTACCCAACACGTAGAACATACGATCACTGTATTTATCAAAATATTTAGTTTGCACTCATCCAGGATATCCTCTTGATATGATAAAATAAGTTTTCGTAATGCAAGTGTTATCGTATTATTATAGTTATTTTAGAATTTTCATTGTTGTGCGTAATTCTTTATGTTAGTATTTTTTGATATTAAGTATTCAGTGAATGTGACATTTTTATCATTTTGACTTCCTCCTGCAGGAAGCTTTGTACGTGTATGGGTGTGTATATGATTTTTTCGATTTTGTTTTCACAATTAAGATCAATATTCTATTTTTGTCAAAACACACTTTTTTGCCGATCGTGTGGGAAAACGTACTTTCCACACGGAGTGTCGAAAAATAAATTATAAAATTAGCAATCTTTCAATAAATTCTTATAACTTATTCGAAAAATTTTTATTTTCATGACATTTTTATTAAATTTACGACCATTTGTATTGTATTTGTATTGTACTAATATTGTAAAATTTCAAAATGTTTATAATTTGAAAGTGTATAGAAATTTTTTAAATAAACAGATAAATATATATTAGCCATCATATTCACATTCAATAAGAATAGATAAAATAAATTAAAACTACGATAAACCAAAAAAATGATGGACTTATCCGGTTATATGCCGGGCACAAAATTTGAAAAATCGACTTATTTGGTTATGTTTTGGGTGTATTGTAGCTTTACGGCAATAAGTATTTTAGTTACTACTAAAAGTGTTAAATGAAAAAGGCCTATTTGAAGATACAAAATCGGAGGTTAACTCGATTTAAAAAAAAAAAAAGTGGATTGATTCGGTTATACCTCGGAGCTACAGAATTGTTTGACGTAGCACTACTTGTGCTTCCTTATGGTATTAAACATCGATGGAGGTCAGAAGTGTGTTGGTGAACAAAGCCCATGTAGATGACACAGTGGTGCTTGCATCAAACGGTGAAGATCTAGGACTCAAACCCGGCTTGATGAGTAATTAGTTGCAGTCTTACCAACTGCACTGAAAAAAATTACATGTACTGAGTGCTTTTACTCCGAAATGTAAGCCCTCGAGATGTAACGGCGATATTACACAAATGTTGACAAAATTCTGTGGGGTTGCTTTACACAAATATTTTTGTAAATTTGGGAAATTCATATTTTACACAAATTTTTTGTAAATTTGAGATAAAATTTTTAAGTGTGTAATTAACGATGAATATTTAAAGCACTTAGGCATAAGTTAATGAAGTTTTTGTTTATTTATAAATGATTCTGAAATATTTATAGTATAATAAACATAATAAACAATAAACTAGGTAGGTAACAATAAATAAACTCCATTTACTTCAACTTCAACTTGCAAAGAATTTACCTGAATTGTAAACCCACTTATTACTGCGGTAACCTCCAATTTAGTTTGGATTCTACACACTGTTTTACATTCAATCAGTCTCGCGGTAAAAAACGTTCGAGCTACAGCTCACAGGTGTACGGAAGAATATCAAGAAAGAATATCTCTCACACAGTGAATCTTTACAATCCCATTTCGTCAGTTCAATGCGCGCGCGTCTCCTCTCGGATGTGCGTAGCTGGGCGAGTACGCGACTAGGACGCGCGTAAAACGAATTTTACGATAGCTCTCTTACCATCCTTCTCTCTTTGTTCGGTCGTCTATAATAAAAATCGAAGATTCGCCGCGTGCTTATCTTTTTCTTCTGCCCTGCGTTACAAATCGCTGCCGCGGATGAGCCGGATTTGCATCCGCGTTGCAGCAGCTTCTTGATGGAATTTTTAGGGCAAGATGCCGAAGTCATAAAAAGACAGGCTCATGCTTTTTATCAAGGTATCAAAAGTTTTTCACTACGACGGGAGTATGAGCGCGGGACTAGAAGTTCGTCGCGTAAAATGAAGATTTTGTAATTATTGGCGGGGGCGATGGTTTACGGCAGCGCTGCGCCTTTTTACGGTCGTTCCTGGCGAGGGGCGTTAGGTATATGACTTTATTCGTACGACTAAAAGAGATGAGGTAATGTTGTTAGATTGTTTGGATTCTTTTAATTTTTTACTCCACGTTTTATGGAGATGTAGGTTATAGTATAAAGGGCAATGAATTTTGTGAGAATATTAAAAAGAAAAAGTTATTAATGTATTGAGTTGTGTATTTAAACAGAAAAATTTAATTACTTAAGTTTGAAAATATAAACTTAATATCAGAATCTGATTATGGCTCTGGCGGTCATGATGTCCAAATGTTGCGAGGAAGCTGTAAATAATTTCAAAACAACAAATAAATTAATATGTCGACGTTTCGAACTTTTATTCTAAGTTCCTCTTCAGGACTCTAATAAATTAACATAAAATTTTATAAAAAGTATATTAAAGCTACAAAACTCTAACATTTCAAATTTAACTTACGATACATGAATTATTAAATGAACAAATTAGGTGATCGTGTAAGATGTTCGGCAACGACCAGCAATCAAGTGAAATTAAAATACAATTGAATATTAGACAAATTTTTGCATTGGAAGCATTAATATATTACTATAAAGAGCTCCAAAATACTTTTCAGAATAGTCTAGCGTTACTAGAAAAAAATGTATTCAAATGCCAAAGATAATGAAATCAGTTGTGAAAAAAATTATCAAATAATAGCTATTAGAATTTTCAATCTGCTACCTAACGACTTAAAGAATCTAAAAGTTTGTAGCACAACTTGGAAGAAAAAGTTAAGAAATTGGATTACTGAAAATATATTATAATGTTAAACTTATAAATTCTATAAATGTTATCCAAGAGTAATGTGTTTTAGCCTTTGAGGCGATTTCACTGTTAGTTTTAAGTTGTTTTACTTGTAAGTTAGTTTGTAAGAATTGTACCAGGCCTATGCTCAGGTAATATTATTTACCTATATAGGATTTACTTTGTAAAATTTTCTGGTGAATAAATAAATAAATAAATAAATAAATTCAGTTCTATATATACTAAACTATTAAGCTATGATTGGTCAATTACATTTTAACTTGTTTGACTACACACACACGTACTCAATAGTTTAGTATATATAGAACTGAATTGTATTTTAATTTCACTTGTTCACCTAATTTTTTTATTTAATAATTTTTCTAACGTAAGTTAAATTTGAAATGTTATAGTTTTGTAGTATTAATATATTTGTTATAAAATTGCATGTTAATTTATTAGAGTCCTAAAGAGGAACTTAGAATAAATGTTCGAAACGTTGACATATTAATTTATTTGTTATTTTGGAATTATTTACACCTTCGTCATAAAATTTGGATAGCATGATCGTCAGAGCCACAATTAAATATTAAAATATGAAACTGTTGTTGGAGTCAATATATTAAATGAATATCAGAATAATTACAATACTATTTCTACAAAATCAGTGTATCTAAAAATTGTAAAAAAAAAAAAAAATACACATGATTTTTCGACATCGATTTTGGAATAGTTACAATAAAGTTTGTATGTATTGTAACAAAAATATTCTTGCGCACATATATTCTGCAAGTAACAGCCATAGTCAGTCAGCGAGATATATATAGTTATTATAATTATTAGAGGCTTCACGGCCTACTCAGCGGCAAAGTAAACACACGCGTAAACCATGCCAGAGGGCAAGGGAGCTACGCGGCTGTCGAAATAGACGATTTTCGACAGTACAGCTATTGGGATTAGTAGTCACGTGGTCTAAGATGGTCGCCAAAGTAGGTCCGAATACATTGCCAGCATAGGGAGCTCATGTGTTTTTTGGATTTTACTTGAAATTGAACAACAATATGAAAAATTTTCATAGGAAAATTTAATTCAGTTAATTAATTGGCATCTTTTTATTACAATTCCGTCGAAGGAAAACAATTTTGGACTTACTTTGGCGGCCATGTTTTTCGACGACCATAGATCCCAATAACTTTCGCCCGAATTGTCATTAGCGTATACGTTGTGCGTACACGTGTACATAGAATTCTTTGAATCTCCAAAACCGAAGATGCATTTTATGATTGATCTTCCTAAAATCATGTTGGATAATGAACTAGCCGTTAATTTTTGTTGCATGGAAGGTGTGCGTAAAATAGGGAGGTGAAAGAGTATGCTGTAAATACCAGTTCACATAGAAATCTACCTATGACTATAAGTTGTAACGATGTGATACACCGAAAAGGCGAGTACGGGTGTCGCGCGAGAAAAGTCGGCATGTATATCGTCTGCTCCTCGAAGGGAGCGCGCGCGACGTAATGCATGTGTGTGAGTGTGAGTGAGAGGGCGCGAGAGAGAGAGAGAGAGAGAAAGCGCCGCGAAAATTAGGAGAGCGGTTCAGTGAGAAAAAAGCCGCTCGCTCGAACAGAGTGCTGAGAAGTTTTTCTTGATTGTAAGTGTCCTCGGTTGCTGAGATGAAAATAGCTGCATGCAGAATTGTAGTGTGCTAGGATTACATTGGGGAAGAGAAACGCGTGTCAAACGATCACCGACGTCATCGCCTTCGCTGCTCACGAGGTGTTTGCCGGATAACCGAGCCAAAGAGGATCTGCAGGTTGAAGGACGCGGCTTCGAGGAATTTAAGACGAACTTCGTGAGCGTTGTCATGGCTGGCCAGCCCGGTAAGCAATAGGCTTGTAATTGCGTTTTACGTGCTTGTGCGATACTTCCCGGTTATTTTATGTCTTACAGGAGTTAGCAGCGGCTAACCGTCGAACGCGTTATTCTCTCTCTCCGCGGAAGATTTTCGCCTCGCAGCGAAGTGTGTCGAGTGTTGCTTGTCTTGCTTCGACCTGTGCGTGTTTGACATATTTGTTCCTGTTTCGCGTTGTAGTGTATTCGTTGATCGTACAATAAACCGTACAGATTTTGTTACAAAGCCTCCGTTGTGTTAGTTTTTCCTGGTGACGAAATTGCCCGAATTCCCCGAAACGTTTCCGAACTGTTTACGAATTACTCAAGAGACACCCCGCGTAAAAAAAAGAATATTAGCAATGCATTAGCAATATATGAGCAATGGGCATTGATGATATGTGGCCAATATATTGCTAATAGAGTTGCTTATATATCGCCAATATAGCGCTACGCAACGATATCTAATTTATCGGATATATATTGCCAATTGCTTAATTACTATATTATTTCACATTTATCCAACATATCACCAATATATTGCCAATTTTTAATACTTTTTAATAGTTTATTGGCCAAATAAGTTGCCAATATATTACTAATTATATAATTTGATTCCTCAAATATAAGTGCCCTTCCCTGATATTAAAAATATATGTACATTGCAATATTTTAAATAATAAAAATATCAGCTTCAATTAGTTTTTTTCGACTTTATTTTCAAATTAACAATAAATAAATTATTCCGATTCTAAATCATTAGCAGGTTCAATTATATAATGACAATTGACATTTTCTACAAAAATATGGCAGCATACTCTTAATAAATTATTTACATCGATAATTTTTAGTGGACTGTTGATTGGCTCGATACATTTTTTAATAAATGGTATAAAAGTTCGCCCTTTTACATTTATATAAAAAGAAGTTTCAACATTGAACTGATTAACCATAGTATGTTGCAGTACATTCAAAAATTGTTTGCAGTTACAATTTTTAACACACAAGAATTTTTCTATGACCCCAAAACACGTCGGCGATTCATTTAAATATTTGACATAAAAAGATTCGGTCAGTTTGTTAGTTCGATGTGTGTTTGACGAAAAGAGTATCTTATTTTTATAAATACCACGAAAAGTGAAAATATTTTTATTTAACAAATTATGATTTATAAAAATATGCTGGTAACTCATATGATTTTTTAACTTTGAAACGTAACCGTCAATATATATAGAATTATCTATTTTCGTTAATTTCATTTTTTTTTGAGATGATAAAACAGAGTTACAAAACTCATATGAATTACTACCTTTTTGGAGCCACTCATCTTTACAAATATATATATTCATATACATACTAAAATTACGTATGATTTGTACCTGAGGAGAATTACTACTATGCACCAAAGATTTCATTTGACCATTTAGTTTTTCTAACGGAATGCACGACGTTGTCCATGAGGGCCATGACGTCTTACTACTTCACCTAAGCGTCGTGTACTCTACAGATTACACGACATATGTTTTATGCCATACAAATCTTGATATCTCGAAACAAATTCTCTAAGTAATGTTTCGGCAAATGATACTTCTTCGACTAAAATTTTACAGGTAATATAATTGATTTTAATTTATTCTGACAAAATAATAATGGAATAATATATAAAGTTTGAGGAAGCTAAGTGCCAATGTACTGGCAGCGGTTTTTTTCTTCTAGTATATCTAAGAGCTGCTATTCATAATATACATTTTTATGTAGATGATGCGGAATATTTACATTTTTTACGAGTGTAAACGGATGGACAAATTCTTGTGAAAGGGACCACAGTTAATGGTAGAATTGCCATGGATAAGACCAACCTATCTCAAAAAAGAGGCTTAGATAAGGTGAATAAACAAGCAAACAAGAAAAGGCTGCTGCACTATTTTTGACTCTGGCGATAGTGAGATTTCCGAATCGGAATCGCATCCTCCAGAAGAGACTGACGAAAGAGAACAGGAAAGATGTGCTTCTGAAGGAAATGCAGACGAACCTCGTTATCGACATCCGAAGAGGCACATACAGAAGAGAGGCTTGTTGAGAATTTTAGAGTAATTAATCGGCCAATACACAATACTACGGTAAAGAATGATTCAAAAATTTCATTAGTTTTATAGTAAAACAAAATATTATATGTAATTTAAATTTTAGGTGCAAAATTTAGAGGAGGATGATCCTTCAAGGCAAAACCGAATTGCAGAGAACGGGCGTATTCAACTCTGCGACTGTTTCAATGTTTGGATTGACCGTGCGGAATTGTCCTGCTTAGCACGATGGTATAAGCGTCCGAAGGAGCTGACACGACGACTTCTCCGCATCTTAGTAGGGACGGAAAACTTAAAAAACATGTGTGCAAGAGGAAAATCATAATAATGAAATAATTATCATGTTTTCAGATTACGTCAATAAAAAATGCGAAGTCCGGCTTGATACCGTAGAATTTACAAACGTGGTGAATTTTATGTGCACCACATTGCGCCATCCGAAACGCCAATAGGTTATTATTAAAATAATGTTTATTATTTTGATTATTATTGTTGAAATAATGTTTACTCTTTAATTTTTAATCACTTAAATTATTAATTATGTGAAGACGTGTTAATTTGAAAATAAAGTCGAAAAAAACTAACTGAAGCTGGTATTTTTATTATTTAAAATATTGCAATGTATATATATATATTTTTAATATCAGGGAAGGGCACTTATATTTGGGGAATCAAATTAGGCCAATAAACTATTAATAAGTATTAAAAATTGGCAATATATTGGTGATATATTGGATAAATGTGAAATAATATATTAATTAAACTATTGGCAATATATATCCAATAAATTGGATATCGTTGCGTAGCGCTATATCGATATATAAGCAACTCTATTAGCAATATATTGGCCACATATCATCAATGCCCATTGCTCATATATTGCTAATGCAATGCCAATATTCTTTTTTTTTAAATCAAAATTCTGTTCTTTTCTCTATCTTATTTATCGACTATGTAAGAAATCTTGCTTCTGATTTTGAATTAAGA